>LOEQ01000430.1:537618-547720 GCA_001685075.1 Bramus lutescens | reverse complement strand
CTAAACTGCGTAAATCCTGACTGAACACAAACACACTGAAGCCATTGGGGAATGATGGAAAGGAAAGATCTATGGAATAAAGGAAGCCAGCATGTGTTGCATGTAGGCAAAGAATTTAGCCATGGTGTGGAATGGAAGCCATTGGCTTCTAAGGCGACTATTCCTCATTGTCAACGCAAGGCTCATATAGAAAACAACTGGGAAGCAGCAACTGACTTGGGTATTCGTAGTTAATATAAGACGCAAGGTTAATTCTGGGGAGGGTGCCCTAAATGTAAACCCAGTGGCTGTCTGCATTCAAGTAAAAAATTAGAGACAAATTAATAAGATCCACAGTAGGTTGAGAGCATTTCACAATGACAGTAGAGAATCTTGGGTAATATTAATTACACAAGAAATAGAGAAGCCCCAAAAGATAAGATAACAACCAGGTTTAGTAAACAGGAAGCCAAAAGTTCCCTTTGAGAGTCACAAAATAGAATAGATGACCTTCGAGGGAAAGCACACATAATGTATTCAGAAGGGCCTGCTCTATATGGTGGTACCAGGTCTCTGGGAATTGAATGATCAAACTTACCTGATGTAAGGAACAAAAGCCATGTGACTAAATTAGATTGGGGCACTTTACACCCACGTGGAAAGCATCAGCAGACTCAGGAGTCCAGTTAGGTATGTTCTGTTCTAGCCAAGAACAAGTCTCATTAGACACAGAGGCCTCAGCAAGGCTCAGCTAGATGTTAAATGAAAAACTAGATGCCTGCTTCCCCACAAAAATTCCATGCACACTCAGAGGCCCGTAACCTCGGAGTTAATACTTTGGTCTAACTTGCTTCCTGGGCCACACCATTCTTATCATAAAACTGCTCTGGGAGAATGGCCTGTAAATTGTAGATCCACAGTCTCCCATTTCCTCTGAATCAAAGGCAAGGTATTAAAGTCCTTGTTTAAGGAAAATCTCAGAGGTCATTGCAGACTCTAGGCATTGCTGCTATGGCTCCTTGGCTTGTTCCAATTCATGTCTTTTTCATATGTTTGTTTATTGGGAAGGAGTGGATGGCCCGAAGGTCTGGCCCAGGCTGACTCTGGGAGGCTAGTGAGTGAAGTCTAATGACATCAGGTGCAGGCGAATTGTTGTCATTGCCACATTCACAGTGCCAGTGCACAGGAGGACACAGTGTGCTCTGGCCCACCATGGAGCTCGGTTTAGTCTAAGTCTATGATAACAGCTGGTAGTTGCTCTGTTCCGTTCTGTTCACACTAGCAGTGATGCTTTACAGCTGAACTGTATACAGGCAAGGCTTAGCAAAATTCCTTGCCTTTTCCCAGCAATGCAGCTGTATTCACTGGGAGAGAGGAGACAGCTCCAATTCCCAGAGCCCAAAGAGAGGCTGGAAGATTACCACATTTTGACATTTTTGGAATCTAGAGAAAGGTTCTAAGTTATGATGATCAGACATGATCATATCTAGATGGTTCTGACAGAGCTTTTTGTGTTTCTCATTTCTGAGTAATCTTTACTAAAATCCAAGGACGTTTGGCTAACTACATTGTGAACATTTGTTGTCCCTCATTTGAAGGTAATGACCAAGTTTCTCTCTCATACACACATAACTGTTATCTGAAGCAGGCTCTGAACAATCCAGAAAGGAAGCACTCATGTTTTACCCACAAGAAAAAACTGAAGGGCTTTGCTGGAGTCCAGAGCAAAGTCTGTGCATCTTAATAGGTTACACGCATATGGTTAATATTTGATGTTCCTGGTCCCCACCGCAAGTCCTGTCTGTATAGGCACCACATGTGCTTTAGAGTTAAAACAGGTGTCTCCCGCAGCCATATGCAGGGCTCCCCAGAAACAATTGGGGGGCGCCTGTCTGAGGAAGGGTTCTATGTAACAGAAACGGAGTATGGCAGAAGAGCAGGTGGAAGGAAGGCACATCCGAACTAAAGATGTCCAAAGGGCAAAACTTAGGTGTTTCCCAGAAAGAGCACAGCAGAGTCATGCGGACCAGGGTCTCATAATGTCCACCTAAGCTCCCTTAAAGGAATGGCCCATTGTCTTCACATGGTTCTGGATTGCAGTTACATGTAGCTGACTAAGAACAAATGTTAAAATTTTAGATTTTTCTGAAGTAGCACTGCAGCCTTTTAGTTTGAATCACATAGTATTCTACACATGGGGAAAAGAAAAAGAAGAAAGAAAAAGAAAAGCAGTTGAGGACATAATAGGCCTTTCCCTTCAAAACCGTGGGTCCTGGTCCCACTGGGCCTTGGCTCACAATGTGATCCAGAGTTTCATGGACATTCTTCCGGAGCCCTCAGCTGACTCTCCTGACCCTTCCTGCATTTAAACTCACATATCCCAGGTGGAAGGTAGAGCTCTGGTCCCTGTAGATTCTGCAGCCTAATGTGCTGCACATGTGATGCTAGGGTACAAGAGAACGGGACACGAAGGCTGCTGTCCAGTTTCCCTGAGAACAGGGAGATCACCCCATACCGTGAGCAGATCCACGGTAACGCTGAGTGTCTTTAAAAGTGGACAATGGAAGATGGGAGATTTGACAATGGAAACAGGGCCAGAGGATTGAAAACAGGGTTGCAGATCAATAGAGACTTCCAGAAAATACGCCAGGTGGACACACATATACTGACTCTCTAGAAAGAATTTGGCTTTACTGGCCAGTCCTTATTTAGACTGTTAAGACTCTCTAGACACACAGGGCTGTAAATAGGTGCTGTTTTAGCACACCAAACTGGCCATCATTTGTTACGGCAGCAAGAAGAAACACATGAACATCAGGAGAGGAAGCAGAGAGCAGCTAACTCATGAAGACCAGTAGGAAATGCCTAGATTTCATTAACAATAAAAAGTATTTTTTTATGTTGATTTCCAGTGTCCTTGTAGCTGTTTGCATGCACTCTGTGTATGTGTTGGGGAAATGGTGCACTTCAAGAAATTGATTCGGTTTTTTGTTTGTTTGTTTTGTTTTGTTTTGTTTTTGAGAGACAGGGTTTCTTTGTGTAACTGCCCTAGCTACACTGGAACTAGCTGTTGTAGACCAGGCTGGCCTTGAACTCACAGTGATCCACCTGTCTCTGCCTTCCGAGTGCTGGGATTAAAGGCATGTGCCACTAAGAAATTGATGTTTTTATTCCCCATTTTTATTTATATTAGATACAGCCCCTCCCACTGGACTTGTATTAATATGATTCTCAGATTCTTCTCATACAGTTTTCCCGTATTTTTCCTTTCAGACATCCCTGAGTGTTATAAATATTGGGGCAATCTCCTAAGATGGCCTAAATCTAGAGAGTTCAGCTTCCAAATCATGTAGGTATTTTCTCAACATGGTTCAGAGAAGACGTGATGATGCTTACCATTAAGAGAAAACAGCATCAAGTTAGCAGGTGAGCAACCGCATGAGGATGTTGGGAACAGCGACAGTGAGAACAAGAATTGCTTTCCCATGCAGCTCATGCACTTTTTTTGTTTGTTTGTTTTTACTGAGTGAAAGCATTACAACAGATTCTCTAGTAAGCTAATGCATTACAGACCAAGGATACTGATACAGAAGGCTTTCAAGATGCCTTTGATATCTTCAGAGTGAAGAGTTATCTAAACTCTGTGCTTGAGGTAGAGGATACAGAACAGCCCAGTGAAAGGGGGACCCTGCGTTCCATCCTGAGTACCACTAAAATAAGTAAGCAAATGAGTAAAGATGAAAATCGAGATCCATGCTAAGGGAATGAAGGTAGAATCAACCCCACTCTAGTTTCTATCTTTCAAGTGACCAGGACATCTTATCATCAGTGAACAAATGAGTCACCAGACAAGACAAGCAACATGATCCCGGGAAATGTGGTAGGTGGTTGGCTGTGAGAGGAAGGGACAGTGCGAGCTGGAAACACAGTCCGCACTACAACAGCTGTACTTACCCTCACGTCTCCGTTCACAGCTTTCGCCATGTGGTTAAATGCATGTGAAGGATCCTTGTTGTACACCTTGAGAAGGGATCTGTCTTGGATATTCCTGGAATCAAACACATCCATCACTATGGCAGAGGAAAGGAGCCTGATTCTGGCCATTTCCTCTCCCTGTCCTTAAGCATCAGGCAAAAGACAGAGAGACAGACACTCTGGCGGTTGTTGACTGTGAACCAGACAAAAAGTCCTTTCAACATGAAATGGGCAAAGATAAATAAGGAAGAGAAGAAGAAAAATGACTCTGGCTTTTCTTCCCTCGTCTTGTTCCTAGGGAACGTGTTATTCTTGCAGTATTAACGTCCACCCATAAATATCAGGTAACAAGAACTTGCTTTCAAGCTTCAGAGTGCGGAAAACTAACACTCCTGAAGGCAGTAAAATGCCAATATTTACAACACCTTCAAAGAGCTTTGGTTAATATTTAAATATTTAATTGTTTACTTTGTCAAAACACCTGGTTTTCTTCTTATCTAATTAATGTACACATAACAATGATTTTTTTTCTTTCTGACATGCTCAGCAAGGGACACAAAATGCATACAGAATATAGAAAAAAAATCAAAAGAGATCAAATTCAGTATATTTAACAATGCACTTTTGTCCCCGCACAGGGCATTTTTAGATACTTTTCTCCATACAAATTGAAGCACAAAGGGAAAACAGCAGAGTCTTCACTTTTGATCCTAGTTGTTGAGCCAAGAACTCCAACTGCAGAAGACAGGGGTTCTGCAGCCTGCGCAGAGCCTACCTTCAAATCACACAGGAGCGGCCCTCCTCTCTTCTCAAGTTTGTCTGTGGGCCTCTAGCCCATCTACATTGCAGTTCCATCCAATGCTGGCTGGAGCTGAGGGGCAATGGGCAGGCAGATGGCATCTTTCTTGTATGTATACTTGCATTAAGTGGGCTGAGCACAACCACTGGGATCTTTAGGTCATGTTTGTGTTTTAAATGAAGGGGAGGATCTTAGGAGGAGTCTTGTTTCTCTCTAAATACCCGCCAGCCATTGCTTTGAAGCATCAACTAGTCCTAGCTTGCATGGCTGCTTCATGTTTCAAGTAGCTCATTAGAAGTGAGTTTGGGGGAGCAAGCAGTTGTTGGTATCAACAGGGGCTAGGTTAATGCAGAGAGGCAGGAGTAAGGATGTGGCAGTTCATGAAAGGAACCCAGCCTCTGGCTAGCAGATGTCACATGTGACATGTGCTGACACTGGAAATCTCACTAGCCATGAGAAAGGCTTACTGAGATTGTAAATGTATTTAAAATATATGAGCTTGGTTTATGATTAATTTAGAAACTTATTCATCTGAGATGAGCCAACTGTAAAAGGCCAGACTACATTGTGGAGACATTTACCGTACAGCGTTCTGGCCTGACCTCTCTTCAGTACCTCCCTGAGAAAAATATGTGAAGCCAGCACAATAACGAACTAGTCAAATGGTTAACAAATGGGTTCTGACATCTAGAACACCGAAAGAAATAAAATTATGACTTCAGAAGATTAAAGCCACTGTCTTTAGTTAACACCTACTGCATTCTTTTTTTAATGTATTACTTAATGTTTGTGTCAAAAATTTCCATCACTGAACTTAAATTAAAACATCTTATGTACAAAAGCTAAAGAGTAAATGGTACTACAGGAGGATATACAACGGTCATTTAAGGTAAACATGATATTCACCAAATACAAGTATTTTATCCTGAACATTTTTAGGCCCATTTTTCACATTTAAATTAAAGAAACAAAAGCAACTTAAGGAGAGAGAATGGTAGGCTAAGTGCCAACAAGTTATCATTATTGCACTAAGAAACAAACAATACAGTAATATATCTGAGAATTATTAGGTTGTGTGTATGTTTGTGTGTATGTGTTCATACGTGCATGTGTTTCTGTGTGCATCTGGGGGTGGGACATGGACTAAAATCCAGGCCTTATTCCTGATAATTTGTGCTATATCCTCAAATTACCAGTGTTTAAAAAATGTCTCTTCTAACAAGCATTGCTTTCAGTTGTTTTATCAGATGGATTTCCATTGAGGAGGACCATGGTCTTTTTCTTCCTTGGTTCTTTCCAAGTCCCCTCCTGACATTTCCAAAGAATGCAAGACCAAGCCCAAGGAACCATACCTTAGAACTCAGAAAGGCTTTAGAAAATGGTAACTCATGGCAATATGTAAATGTTCTATAGGCTGAAAGTGAGAGGAATCCAAGTACTCCCAATTGCCTCCTGACAGCTTTAGGGTCTGCAGTCCAGCATTTAGTCACTGCTATTGTCCCTCAGGGCCTCTCTACCCATGAATGTGGGAATAGAAGGTGATCGCCATGAAGTGGTCTGTCCATGTAAAAAATAACACATGGCTTTATATTATTAGAGATATACGTTTAAATATAACGCGATTACCTCTGGTTTAAGTTTGTTTTGTAAATTTAAAAAATGGTGACAGCTTGATTAATAATTTATCTAAAAAATAAGCATGACCTTTCAGTTGTCATAAATATTTAAGCCTGTTTTCCAAACTGTTGTGTAGGAAACTGCACAACACTTGTAGTACCACCTAGAGCTTGGGGCATGTGTCAAGTTCTGAAAGCCCTAAATTACACCCTGGTAGCATCTTAGTAGTCATCTGGGGTTGCTGCTAGATATGGATCAGCTTGCAATCATGCTCTGCAGGCACATTTTACAGAGTGAGGCTTGCTATTTCCATGATGAAGAAACAGGGGAGCCTGTTGTCCCCAGGGTAGGGACCAAAAAGTCTGTCTTGTGCTCCTCATGATTTGGGCTGAGCATTTGAACATCCTGGATGTGTGTGTGTGTGTGTGTGTGTGTGTGTGTGTGTCTTAATTGGCTGTGTGATCTTGAATAAGACCCTTAACTTTGATACAACTAATTTCCTGGTTCCGTAAAATCCAAGGGCTAGATTAAGCATTTGACTTCTAAACTATTTAGGGACTATACTAGCAACTGCTTTTTTATATGAATTTAAATCCTGTTCCTACAGCTGATTTATGGGGACAGATCAGAAGGGGCCCTCATTCTGCGGACAACACCACTGCAATTAAAGACAAAGCTTTTGTTTCCTGCTAATCTGTCCAACTGCGTTTCCCAGAGAAAATCCCTTCAGCAAGTGACACCCTTGGGTAAAGGATGACTCTTTCAGAATTGGCATGTGGGACTGCTTCTCAGTGTAGTTGGCAGACACTGAGTTTAGTTTCATTTCGAATTTGTGAGGTACAAACGAAGACCCAGTAGGATCATTACTTGAAGCATCTACAAGTTCTGTCATGGGAAAAAGGGCAGTTTGTGAGGGAGTTTGAAATTTTCAGTCTAAAGTATTACTTTAGCTCTTGGCATTTCTTTACCACCTCTCTGGGCTTTGGTTTCCTTGACCTTCAGATGAAATGCAGGGCTGGGTTTTTTCTTATGCTCCTGTCAGCTATCACCTAGGCAGAGCTAGTTACACACACTTCAAAGGTCTATGTGGAAGACGTCCATTTGCATTCTTGTACTCAACTGTAGGCAGCCAGAGGGTGGATCCCCTACCGTCTGTGTACAGCAGCAGTCAAATGGAATGACTGGGATTTCTCCATCAGGCTGAGGGGAATATGGATTGAGTACAAACTCTAGACACCCAATGGGGTGGTCAAAGACCCACAAAATAAAATAAACAAACACCCCCAAACTACTACCTACAACAGCGCCCCCAAACTACTTACCTCACATCATTTAACTCATAATAGACATTTCTGCTTTCGTCTTTGATGTAGATGGCAACACTGGGCGACTCCAGCATTTTCATGGTGAGCTGCTGTGGGAAGGCACTTACGAAGAGGGCACGGATCGTGTCCGCGCTTGTGATTTCATTCGGCATCCGCAGCTGCTTGGTTTCATCTCCATACTGCAGGTAGAGAACACCTGCATGCAAAAGTATATACAGTCATCAGCCCACGGATCAAGAACCGTGGGTGTGAAACTTAAGCTGAGCCACTTCTACCACACCGCAGTTAAAGATGTTCAGAATAAACTTGGAAAGCAAGCAATGGGGGCTGCTCATTTGGAGCTTCCACAGAACACATTGTCTAGTTATCATGTAAGTACCCGGTTAGACTCTTTGGGCAGGTGTTAACCAAGCCATTTTCCCCACTGTTCTAGAATCAAAAGGATAAAGTTCTAACCTTGTTGCCTATAGTAAAACGCAATACATACCATCCTCAGAAGGTATATTTAGGACTCTGACCCTGTAGGTTTATTTTTAGCATTAGTTCATTGACTGGAGACCTAATCATTATAGCAAGGCATAAGATAAGATCCAAAGCTTGTCTTAGAAGTTCATTTGGAAACACTTCAAGTGGAAACAGCACGTCTCTGTGGTTTTACTATAGCTATTGAGTGCTTATATCATATTACACTCCCCTCAAGAGGTTGGCACCTTGACATTCCAAATAAAAATGGGACAAGTTGGTTACCACAGATATCATCACTAAATGTCAGAGTTCCAAGCGGGGTGGAATATGTCTTATTTTGGTCAATGAGACATTAGCCAATGTGGCGCAAAGTGAAGACCAAACACCTGCTGGCACACTGGATTTGTCTTCTTGATGAGCAAGGTTTGACAATGTTCCCTTTCAGAACCCAAATTTGAGGACTCCAACCTAAGCCCCCAAAGAGGTCAAATGTAGAAGAATGGGAGCCGCGTCTGCCTGCTCCAGCAATACACCCTCATGCAGCGAGAAACACGGGATAAACATTTGGTCATGAACTTCCAAGTCATGGGACAGAAAGGACATGTCCCCACCAAGCACTGCTGTTACTGGAGAGTCCTAGCCAGCAGACAGTAGGAGCAGTGTCAAGCTACTGTGCTTGCTGCTGTGGTTTGGATATCAGTATCCCTGGTTGAGTTTGAACACTTGCTCCGCAGCCAGGGGCACTGTTTGGTTAAGTTGTGAAACCTTTAGCAAACGGAGCCTTGCTGGAGGAAGCACACCACTGGAGGCGGACTTTGAAGATTTATAGCCGGCCCCCATCTACTCTTCTCTTCTGTTGTATGCAGATGAAATGTGATCTCCCAGCTTCCGCTCTTGCTGTCACACCTTCTTTGCCTGCTGCCATGTTTTCTCCCACCATGCTGGACTCTATCCCTCTGGAACTGTGAGTCAAATGAGCCATTTCTCCCCTAGTTGGTGTTGTTAGGCCAGGGTATTTCACCATAGAAATAACAGAAAAGAAATGAACACATTTGCCTTCGCTTGCTATCTGGACATGGATAACTGAAGCGTTAAATCAAAGATTCTGAGGTTTCATCTGAATACTGGTTTTTGTGTATGTGTGAGAAGCCATGGGGGTGGGGGGATAGACTAGCACCACTAGGTAAATATTAATGAGAAGAGACTGAAAAGGAAAGATGGCTTCTAGTTAAATACGGCATCTCACCTAACAAACATATCCTCCAGAAACACCCCTGAAATGGCAAGGAGAAAAAAAAAAACACACCAAATAATTAGAAGGAGAGAAGCTTAAGGACAGATGAGAGAAAGCTAACACTGAACTCTTCAAGGGAAGAATTCATTACAAACCAAAGAGACCCATGAGTGCGAGGCTCCTTTTGAGCATGCGCATACAGAGCTAAAAGGGTGGAGCCTGACTCAACCTCATGCTTTCCCAGTGGAAAAGATGTGTCTATCTTTCCTCGCCGCTCCAATGAGGAACTTCTCACTGTGTCCATTCCGCAAGTCTGAAGAGCTTAGCCAAGGCTGGATTACAGCTGGTCAGGTTTCCAGGCCGATGCTGGGGACAGCATCCTACTGCAGAAACCAGAGGAACTTCCTTAGAGAGCTAAGTGACCCAAGGAAGGGACCCTCAGGGTCAGAGGAAGAGCCATGTCGGTAACTGTGTATGAACATCTGCCACCAGGACTGGGTGACTGTACCTCCCCTTTCAAGCATTTCAGACACTTTATGAAAGCTTTTGACATGCAAGAAGAGAGCATTTGATACTTTTATCAGGCATCTAACTTCCTAGAAAACAACAAAGGTTAGGTAAAAAAACGGCCGGGAAAAACAATTCTTTTTAAAATATTTATTTATTATGCATACAATATTCTGTCTCTGTGTATGACTGCAGGCCAGA
>LOEQ01000430.1:493487-526816 GCA_001685075.1 Bramus lutescens | reverse complement strand
GGTATGAGCTAGCCGTGTGGGAGCTGGGCCGGACGAAAAGCAGGCCTGCTTCCCTTATTACTACACTCACCAAAATCACGCCCTCTCTAGCACTTCCAGGAAGGATCTGGGGGTGGCAGTTACCATCCATCTTTGAGTTGCTGGCCTTTACCACTCCTCAGCCTTAGGGTGCACATGTCTCTATCACGGGTCCTAAAGGGTAGGACACCGATATCAGGCCAACACTGCCCCATGCTGCTACTGACAGATATTTATAGGGTACTCCTAGCTTTTCCGTTTCACGGATCTATTAGAGCTACTAGTTGAGCAATAAAATTGGAAAGACAGGCAGCCAGGAGGGTGTGGTTCCTAGGCAACTGTTCCTCTCTGTGCAGCTCTTTCTAGGCTCCTTTTAGGAGTCTGAAGGCTAGTCTCAAAATATTTTCCAGAAAGGGGCTGGAGAGATGGCTCAGTGATTAAGAGCATTGCCTGCTCTTCCAAAGGCCCTAAGTTCAATTCCCAGCAACCAAATGGTGGCTCACAACCATCTGAAATGAGGTCTGGCACCCTCTTCTGGCCCGCAGGCATACACACAGACAAAACATTGTATACATAATAAATAAATATTTTTTTTAAAAAAGCCATTTGCCTAAGGCTAAAAAATTATATATAAAAAATATTTTCCAGAAGAGAAAGGATGTGGGCAGTTTGTGGAAATCCATATCTCTCTGGCCTTCATTCTAAAGCACTTAAAAAGAAACAAACAATAACAACAATAATAAAAACCTCACACAGTTATCATATTGCCCATGAGTCCTGAAAAGACACAACCCAACCAATGCCCACACTCCTAGGAAAGACTAACTTCCTAAAGCTTTGTGATTCGACCTAAAAGAAAGGAAGACAGATGTATGTTAATCCTGACAGAACATTAAGCGTCACACTATGTGACACAGGTGTCTGGAAGGGGGCCTAGTTGCCCAAGCTGCCAATATGGGCAAAGAAATTCTTGGAACTGTGGAGTGATGTGGTGTGTCTCTTGGTGGGGACTGTGTTTTTACAGTCACCATGCAAAGTAGAAGGGGACTGGAGAACGAACCAGAGGGAGGCAGGCCACCTTGGCAGCATTGCTCAGGCTGAGTTGTCAGGGGCGGGCCTTCCCAATCAGATGAGCTAGCTTTGTGCTGCATTTCAGAGAACTCTGAAACCAAACCCGGCTTTACGTTCAGTTCTGTATATTATGAAGATTGTATTTGTCAAAGCATAAGGAAGTCATTGATTCTGTCTTACAGTTTGTTAGCCAAATTTAAACCTTTAAAACTACATTGATGGGGCTGGAGCAATGGCTCAGCAGTATAGAACACTGGTTGCTCTTCCAGAGGACCCAGGTTCAATTCCCAGCACCCACATGACAGCTAACTACTGTCCATTACTCTAGGATCTGACAACCTCACACAGACATATGCAGGCAAAACACCAAGGTACACAAAATAAACAAACAAATTGAAGCTACCCTGGCAAAAGGTATGTAAGTACATGTACGCTACTCAGTGAGCATATTGGTGTGTCAGACACTAGGACCTGGGTGCTCAGAAATGTCAGCCGGAGCTAAGAACAGCAAGGTCTTCACCTTCTGGCCATCACGTAGCTGTGGACTTAGGCCATCAACAGTTTATTTTCAAGTGTTCCTGGTGGGTGGAGCCAGGTACCACAGCACACTCACTGCTGGTCGGATCAGGTTTGTTTTTTTTTTGTGCTAGAAACCAAGGTGAACCCAAAGACCTGGTAACAGTGCATCACCTTCTATATCTCACTGACTTTGTTACTATTTTATATCTATAATTTCTTCCCCATGGCTCTTCTCTGGTAATCATTCTGTCACTTGTTCACTTACTGACTCCCCTGGGCTTTTCTGGGGGGCTATTATTAAAGTTCACAGCTGTCTTGTGGGCACTCCCAGCCAGACCCAGCCAGACTCCAGCCTGAAGTGGACAGCACAGTGACAGGGCTCTGGCCTCCAGAGCGGTCCATTCTGTTCCTGGCCCTCCACCCGCCTCCCAACCCTGGGGTCCTGCCTGCTGCTCCCAGCACGGCTCCTCCTGTGTCCTTAAGCCACCAGAGGATCTGCTGTCTGCCTCATCCGAGTGTTCTGTTTCTGCCCCATCTACACCCTGACCCAGTAGGAGAACTGGAATGTCCTCTTGGTCCTGGCCAGAAGAGCCAGGCAGCTTCAGGAGAGCTAATGCTGAGCTCATGGAGGCCTGGGACGGGCACCCAAGATCCTAACTGTGCAGACCTGTGTGTGCCCCTCCTGCTCAAGAGCATGCAAGACAGGAAGGAGTCACTGCTAGTGTGGGCCTGGTAAAGGAGGATAAGATACTCTCTCTCACAAACGACCAGCTTTCAGCACATGGGGATTCTAAGGTCAGCCTGATGGAGCTTGTTCTTGTGAAATAAACCTCCAGGACTGAGCTTGAGAAATCTCACTTCCAATCTGCTTTCTCAAGACCCCACCTCATCCTGCCACCCAAGATTTTTTGCCATTTTTTAAACATTATAAGCCTCCCCCCAACCTGCTGATACTTTCTAAGCGGCATTTAAGAAACCCACACATGACTATTTCTCCTCTCACCTCCCTTTGAAGTCTTACAATGCCTTTCAAGAGAAGCTTCTGATGTCAACCACAGGATCACAATAAAGAACGAGTGTCAGAGGGCAGCTGAGTCAGGTGGGCCCCACTGGAGCAGCTCCGGAGTTGGTGGACCAGGAGGAGGGCCCTGAGACTGACCAAACTGTAGGATTTCTGTCCTCAAGCCCTTCCTGATCTACCTGAAAAACACACAACCCTTGCTTCCGGATTCACTGTAAATCACCATTCAGAAATACGAGTCCCTTTGAAACGCCTCAGTATCAAAGTGACCTTTGTGCACATTCCTCCTTTAATGAAAGCTCTAGAAAAGATGGATCAGGCCCACAGGCACCTTGAGCTGCTTTGCTGTCTAAGGAATTTATCAGGCAAAGTCGCTGTATTGTGCTGTTCTGAACATAACATGCATTCGACAAGTTGACTGCCCACCCTGGGCTCCAGCAAAAATTACTCCAAGCTTGTCACTTTTGGGCTCTGTGCATCCCCTAGCCTTATCATTTACAATAGCCATTCCGCTCCTGTAGAAACACTCTGTTTATATAACAGAACAAAAGGGAGAATAATAGCCTATGTCTGTGTTCCCCAGAACACGGTAACTCAACTACACAGGGTGCTGACATGAGCGAAAACAACCAAAGGCCAGCCGGCTGAGCTACGTTTTTGGCCGTCCTTAAATAAATTCTTTAGCAATACAGAATCGTGGATGAAATCCAGAGCTGCTTCTGATCTTCGGAGTGGCACTGCATTCATTTCACCCAAGTGTGTGTCATCACAGATGGACTGAACTCATTCTAGGGAGATGGAGTGCCTACATTGCACACACAGTGTTCTCAGGGCTGGTAATAAAGTAGTCAGCTTGGAGATGTGAACGTGTGCTGCCACACAAGAGATAATAAACTCATAAAGGAGTGTGGAGCGTGTCAACTAATAGGGGTGAAGTAAAATGGGTGTGTGGGGGAGGGAGAGGGAGGGCAGCAGGCAGGGTGGGTGGTGGATGTCCTACAGAGACAAAGATGTTTGGGGAAAGAGTGGGAGCAGGCTTGCAGGTATCTGGACGGCTAACAGTTCAGAGCCAAGGAACAGAAAGTCTTAAGGAGAAGCGTGTCTGATGAGCATCAGGAGCAGCAGAGAGCTACAGTGTTTGGAGGCAGAGAAGAAACGGCGAGGACCCTGACATGAGGTCAGAAAAGCAACAGACTGCAGTATCATAAAGACCCTAGTACTGTGAATGAACTGGGAGGCTGACGGGATTGTGGGGAGAGGAACAGCAAGATGGGCCTGCTTACTAGAACTGCTTAGGTAAATGCTCACTTAGAGGGGTGAGGGCCAACTGTAAGGAACCGCAGGAAGCTAAAGCAAAAACCTGGAGAGAGATTATGATAGGTGATAACATTTCTGGCTAGTCAGTGGTCTAGTAGTGTCATGAGAAGCAGTTCCAAGACCCCTCCCCCTACTGGATGCCAAAATATAGAGATGTTCAAATCCCTTATACAAAATAGTTCATGCGGGCTGGAGAGATGGCTCAGTGGTTAAGAGCACTGACTGCTCTTCCAGACTTCCTGAGTTCAATTCCCAGCAACCCCATGGTGGCTTACAGCCATCTATAAATGAGATCTGGTGCCCCCTTCTGGTGTGCAGGTGTATATGGAAGGAATGCTGTGTGCATAATAAATAAATAAATGCCAGGGCTATAGAGAGAAATCCTGTCTCAAAAATCCAAAAAAAAAGAGAAAAACAAACAAACAAAACAAAATAATGCATGCAGTATTTGCATATCACCTATGCATATCTTCCTGTGTTCTGTAAGTCATCTTTAGATGACTTTTAATACATAATCTTGTAGCAATGCCATAGAAGTAGTTGAGATACTACATTGTTTAGGAAATAGTGACAAGAAGAGTCTGTATGTGTTCAGTAAACACGCTGATCGAGCAGGGAGTGGTGGTAGCACTTGGGAGGCAGAGGCAGGGGGATCGCTGTGAGTTTGAGACCAGCCTGGTCTATAAAGCAAGTTCCAGGACAGACAGAACTATTACAAAGAGAAACCCTGTCTCAAAAAACAAAACCATCTACCCAGTTAGGGCAGATCCCATACTGAGAAGCACAGATTTGTCTCAAGGGAGATACACAGACCAGAGAGGGCTCTGTCATACCACTGGCACTTGGCCCCAAAGAGCTAAATCAGATCACATATGGCACCAGGAGGGAAAAGCCATGAAGTCTGGAGCAGAAGCCATTTTCTGTGAGACTCTGAGAGGAAACTAGCATAGAGACTGATCATTAGGAAAGGGGGGGCAGACCTAAGAGAAACACTTGTCTTAAGAATAGGGAGTGGTCTTGCCTGTAAAGAGATGTCATGTCAGAGCACCAATTAACACATGAACGTCACCCATGACCGTGACTGGAGCTGCGTATGGACAATGGTGACACTGAAAGTCTGAATGCCCATGTTTAAGGGAAAATGACAGGAGATCTGGAGCCAATGCAGTCACCTTCCAACCTGTCACCATGGCATAGGAGTTGGAAGGGGATGTGGTAAGTCACTTGGAGCAAAAGCTACAACCTTGGGTAATCCAGACTCAAAACAGTCACACATGATTCCTGAGGACTAATAAGCAAGTCAGAGGACAAAGAACTTAAATGTATCAGCAACAATCAAGATACTTTTAGGTTACTCAGATTTCTTTCTCTCTCTAGCAGATATTTTTTTGTGGGATTGGGACAATCAAACTAGAAAGTTATAGCCAACTTGACAGTTGCACAGATTTTTGTCTTGGAATTATGCAGACACAACTTTCGGGCACAGTGCTCCATCTGGCCATGCAGCTACAGCGCTGCAGCTTTTCCTGTACAGACGTGCCTAACGCCCCCTTGGTGATGCCCACTCTTGTTTGATCAAGCAAGCTACTTTGGTGAGCTTTGTGGTAAGCTTGACCTCAACCAAGTGTCCATTTCCTTGGGCAACTTCTTGCTAATAGTATGTAGCCTTCAAAATTCAAACAAAAACAAAAAGAACAAAATCAAATTAGTGTCCATAGTTAGAGCCAAAGTCACATGCTAGTGGTCATTTTATATGTAATAAAATAATGAAAAAAATCACACTGGGTCTTAGTTTCATGTTTTCTGTCTGCCCGAATAGGCTATACTTCCCATGGGGATATCAGTTCCAGTAATCCTATGGATAATGAAATCCTTGAGTGCTCAAATCCCTTTTGTAAAATGTCAAAATAATCTCCAATAGCTTGCATACCCTCCAGTATACTTTAAATTATCGCGAGATTCACTGTGATGCCTAATACAATGTAAATACTACATGAACCATTAATGACAAGAAAAGTCTATAGCATTTGTTCAATATGTTGAGTCTCAAACTCAGGACAAATACTTGAGATGCCATAACACATCAAAGGGGAAGCTGGCCACCAGGTTCTCTGGCATCCCTCAGTCCCTATCTGTTACAGGGTCCTCCTGCCTGGCAGGCCATGCCTCCTACCCTAAACTTCTTTAGTCTGAGGGCTGGTTGCCCCTCCTCTAGCTGCTCTTCCCTGTAGAACCCAGCCATTTTGGTTGTGTGCCCCCTTTACCCTTTTGCCTCTCGTTCTCTTGGCTACTGTTCCTGGTTCCCTTTTCCCCAATCCCTTCCCCCATCTCCTGACAGGGTTCAGTTTAGTCTGTCATGTTCAGTCTAGACCCTTCCAGATGTCTCTGGCTATGCTCTCCCTCAGATTTACAATAAACCTTGTCTTCCATCATACCTAGGAATAGTCATGTCTCCGAGATGCCTCTGCCTGTATTTTTCTTTATATCTACCATAAACCTTCTCCTCCATCAATTCTACTTTTAATTTCTTTTTTTAATTCACAATACAAACTTCATTATTTTTCTAAATAGTTGTGACTTTTGGTTGGGTAAAATCATAGATACAAAACCATGTATATGTGTACATAGTGGTATACAGATTTATAAACACAAATAAAACATACACAAAAATTTGCACATACACATACAACTTCTCATAATAGATAACCTAGGAGTAATATCAATATTATAAAAAGAATGCACTAAGGATATTCCTTTAATAGCAATTAGCATCAAAGTTTAAGCACACTTAAATCCCAGTAATGAGTGAACATGCCAAAGAACTTGGGAACACATGCGCAATAGAGAGGAAGGATTGGTGCAGTGAAAACCAGAATGTAAAGAGCTGTTTAATTAAAAAGGAGGGGTGTATGGGAGGGTTTATAAGGAAGAAAGAGGAGTGAGAAATGATAAATTTATGTTATAATCTCAAGAGTAAAATTTTAAAATGACCTCAAGTATTTCAGAAAGTCCGTTGAGGGTGCATTTGTTTCATTTGATCTACACAAGAATCGGCTGCCTCATTGGAATGCCCTGTGTCAATGACCATTAAGGAGATATCAGTGCCACATGGCAACAGATTTTAAGGTTGCCACTTAATGGTAAAACACCTGGCTGAAGAATGGTTGTGTTATAAGGAACATGTGTACTAAGTAAAGTGTGGCCTACTAAAAGGGTTGTAATTCCAGCCATAATCTGACTCTTAGATGTATGAAGTTCTGCTGACATGGTGTTAGTAGCCAGTGCCTCTTTTTCAAGGAGAGCTGGGGGAGATTAACAATGAGTCCTGTGCACCAAGAAGCATCTAGAAAGGCCTCCCTCACAGGAGAGAAAAAGGAAGATAGACACAAAAATCTGTGAGAAAGAGATAGTTTAGAAACTCCAGGGGAGGGAGAGTTACAATTGCCAGAAAAGAATGGGAGAAGGAGGGCTGACTGTGGAGGCTTTGTGGAAGAGTGTCTATTAGGGTATGGGAGGCCTGGGCTTGATCTCAAGCATAAGATAAAAAAAGGAGAGAAAAAAGCAAGAAAGAACACCATGCCTTTCATGCTGAAAGACAAAGGCTGGCTGTCTCGCTCTGGCTCTGAGCCAGAGCTGATGTTCTAAATGACCTTGGTCAAGACATTTAATTCTCTCCGCATGCACATCTAAACTTCTGTGCAGCGGCAACGCCATTGCCATCCCATAGGTCCATCCAATGACTTCTGTCTGCTTGGCTTTGATTTGAACTCAAGGAACCAATTTTAGAAAATGGGTTAGTACACTTCCCCACCACAAACATAGAGTTTCCCTACCACACCAAGGATGCATAAATAAATGCTATCGCAAATGGGAAGTCATTAATGTTAAAAAACCCCCCAAGTTTCATTAATCACCTAGCAGGCAATGGAGGAAATGGAAGGACACACCAGAAATAGCCAGGGGGACCTTGGGCAATCTATTTCTCTCTTTGTTTCTTTCAAAACAGCTTTATTGAGCAAAATAATACATATATAATACATATTCTATATAATAAATGACATATACTTAAGGAGTAGGGTTTGACAAGTTTATTTCACTGCTGTTGTTTAGAGGGAGGTCTCAATATGTGGCCTAGCTTAACCTTGAACTCACAATCCTCCTGCCTCAGCCTCTTGAGTGTTGGAATTAAAGGTGTGTGACATCACATCTAGCTTCAGTTTGGGAAGTTTGGACCTATTCATAAATTCATGAAACTATCCCCTTAAACAAAGGATGATCACCAGCCCTGTCCCCAAACGTCCCTCAGACTGCCTGCAACGCCTCTGTCAGCTCCCGGAGCAAACATTAGTCTCTTACTGTCCCCATGGAATAGGTCTCATTTCCTTGATTTGCAAAGAAAATCATACAAGACATACTCACTGTCTGGGATCTTTCACTAAACATAATTCCATGCCAGGCACCGGTGGTACAGGCCTTTAATCCCAGCACTCAGGAGGTTGAGACAGGTAGATCTCTGAGTTCAAGGCCACCCTGGCCTAGAGAGTGAGCTCTAGGACAGCCAGGCCTACACAGAGAAACCCTGTCTCGAAAAACCAAAAGAGAAAGAAAAAAGTTATCCTGAGGTTTATCTGCATTGTTTCTCTTTTCATGCTGGAAAAGACTCAGCAGCTACGAGCATGAGATGCTCTCCTAGGGGACCCAGGTTCAATTCTCAGCACTCACATTGTGACTCACAACTGTCTGTAACTCTAATTTCAGGGAATCCAGCACACATGAGATGCACAGACACACATATAAACACTCATACATATAAAAAGAAAAGTTTTTTTTTAAAGGACACATTATGTAAATAAGCATGGTGACATACATTTGCAATCTCAGCACTCAGAATGCAAACAGGAGGGTAACTGTAAGTTTGAAGCTAGCCTGTTCTACATAGAAAGTTCCAGACAAGCCTGGGATACACAGGAAGACTCTATTTAAAAATCAATTACTCAATCAACCAATCAATCAAAATGGAACACATGAAGCCGGCTAGCTTCCCTTATCAAGCAGAGCAGTAACAGCTGACACAGGTAATTTTCGTCTACCCCCACCCGACGGTGGGACTGAGAACTGTCCTCCTGGGGATGACAGAGCAAGAGAATAAATGTCCTCCTGTGACTCCTACTTCCTGGATTTAATTAAGATAGGGCGGGCATATAAAGTCCAGTAGAAACTGCTCTACCATCCACTGTAACTCGTTAGTTTATGTAACACAATTTGTTGAGTGGGCACCCCATCGGGACCTCGTAAAACAGCACAGAATAAAATAAGGTGGCTGTTCTCCTGGACTCCCCTGCTTACCGGAGGGAGACGGGCATCGTGTTAATAGACAAATGATGAGACTGTGCCCGGCAGTCACCAGCGCTCAGTAGGGAAATCAGGCAGGTTAAGAGAAGTCTACCTGATAGGGTATTTCCCAGAGTGCTCAGAGAAGCATTCTTCTGGTAAAATCACACGAATAAAGTTCAGATGAGGAAAGCTGATCTCTCCAGTGTTCCCAAGACTATTGCAGGCAAAGGAAACCAAGTTCAAAGTCTCCGAGACTGCTAACAATAAGCTGGGCTGGTGAAAGGACCGGGGAGACATCAAGGGCTGGGGCTGAGGGGAGGGGCGGTGTTGTCACATGACAAAGCCGTGTAGAACACAGACTTGTACCCTGACTTGGCTGTAATGCCCTGATAATGGGCCGTGCCATGTTTGGAGCAGAAGATTCCTGTGAAGTAACCTAGGAGTTCGAATAAGCACCTTGGCCTCTTTCTGAAGATTGCTGGTACTGAGATAAGAAGCAACGTCTTGAGCTAGTAGATTACTAAATAGTCCTGGCCATGTAAGTGGAGAGAAGGAAAAATACCAGGTTTAGGTGCAGTTTAATGCCATCCGTCCATCGTGTCTCTCTGTGAAGCTCAATAAGATCACTCCCTTCCTGCAGCAGTTATTATAGTTCAGAAACTACACCGCAGAATAAATTTACTAATTTAATCCTTACAGTAGCACTGTGAGGTAAGTTCTACCCACACATTGCTTGACGGATGAGGAGTTAGGCAGGATTAGCTAGATAACAGGTGGGCAGGAGCAGACAGTGGTGGATTAAGTGGGGATGCGATGCTGGTAGCCTGACCTCAGAGTCTATGCTGTTAGTTCCACACATTATCGTTCCTTCAAGTTGATGTAGGAAAGAAATAATAAGTCAGGCATCGTGCTATACACCCTGCAATCCCAATACTTGGAAGACTGAGGAAGGAAGAACGTGGCTCCAAGGCTGGTCAAGGCAAAACTGAGGGAGAGGAGAAACATGACTAAAATATATTGTTTGAAAAAAAATTGAACAGAAAAGTAGGGAAAAAAACTGAATGGGGGCGAGGATGAAAAGGAAAGGAAAAGAAAGGGTGGGGCAGGCAAAAGGAGGAGAGCTGAGGGTATAACCACTTTGTTCAAAGTAAGTCTGTAAAATTGAGAAACGTGTCATATATTGACGGTTCATTCAAAACTTTTGGCCCAAGCAAACTTGCAGAAACAATCTTGCTATCTCTTGTTATGAACACAGTCATCGCTTTTCAACGGAGACACCTTGATGGGTTCTCTTGGATAAAGTAGTGACTGATATCCACAGCCTAGATGTTCTAGTTTGCCTTCTGTGGCTGTAAAAACACTGCCAATAAAGGCAGTCTGGGGAGGAGAGGATCTATGTGGCTTCCACTTCCAGGTCACAATCCATCAATGAGGAAAATCGAGGCAGGACTCAAGCAGGAGCTGAAGCAGAAGCCTTTGGAAGAACATTCCTTACTGGCTTGCTCTCTTATTAAGCCGAGGACAACCTGCCAGGGATGGTACTGCCCATGATGAGCTGGGCTCTCTTACATCATTTAGCAATGAAGAGAATATCTGCAGACACGCTCCAGGCCAGTCTGGTAGAGCAATGCTTCATAGAGGCTTCCTTCTCCCAGGTGGCTTTAGGTTGTGCCAGGTTGGCAAGAGAAACTAACCAATAGTCATGGCCATGTCAGTTGTGAGCTAAGGTGTTGAGGACAGTCCTTGTTTACTTTCCCTTACTGCTGTGACAAAATACTTCACAGAAGTGACTTAAGCAAGAAGTTTACTTTGGCTCATGGTTTAGAGAACACAGTCCCCTGTGGAGGGAGAAAGCACAGCAGGTAGGGCAGCTCCATGGGTAGTGATTGGACAGCTCTGAACAGGAAACAGAGAGCCGAATGGGAAGTGGTGTGAAGTGACAGGATGTGGTTTGGAGTGACAGGACAGCCCTGCACAGGAAATAGAAAGCTGACCAGGAAGCAGAAGTATAAACCCCCTCAAAGACTAGCTCTTAATGGCCTTGTTTATGCTGCATGTCCCAAAGGTTCCATAGATTTCCAGACGAGCACTACCAGCTGGAGACCAAGTGTTCAACACAGGAGCCTGTGGTGAACACTTCAGACCATGTAGGCCAGTGATTCTCAACCTGTGGGGTGCTACCCCTCTGGAGAGGGTCAAGCAACCCTTTCACAGGGATGGCGTATCAGATATCAAGCATACCAGATGTTTACATTACAATTCATAACAGTAATAACATTCCAGTTATGAAGTAGCAACAAAATAATTTCATGGCTGAGGGTCACCACAACATGGGGAACTGTGTTAAAGGGTTGCAGCACAGGAAGGCTGAGGACCATTGCTGTAGGCAGGTCTTTAGAAACACCCGACAAGAACATTTCAGAGTATGAAGGCATGCACCTGTCTTGGGTTTGGTGAACCTTTTCTTGCCAATACCTTTCTTCCATTTTATTATGGTCAAAGAACATTTATCTTTACTTTATCCCAACACAAAATAAGCATTGATAAAATATTGCTGGGAGACCCTGTGACTCATTGTCTTGTCTATCAGGCCAAGATTCCTCTCAGACTCTCCTGGGCCGGGATTTTATGGATCATGAAACCGAAGATTAGCAAGGATGAGAGAGTTACCCAGGCTCTCTGACCAGCTTCTGGCCAGCTTGGCAGAGCCAGGATCAGAACGTTCCTGATGTTTTTATAGCCGGCTGTGAGCTCACCCTGCAACAGGTGCTTTTGTTATTTGAGGAGATGAAACAATTGTGTAAGAGCTGGGCAAACTCCTTCTTCAGGCTGCCGCAGAGGCTGGCAGCACTCAGTTGTTCCAAGGGTCCAGCTGCACTGGGTTTAATGCTGTTTGGACTTCAGCACTGGACTTCAGATCTGGACACATCTAGGGAAGCGAGGCTTTCAACAAAACATGTGATTTAGAACTCGAGCTTCTGAAAGTAACACAGCTTAAGTATTTTCCTAATGCATTCTCTACAGTCATCGTAGGCACAACAGATGAGCAGGCAATCTTTTATGAGTGTGGAAATAGAAGGTTTGGTTGTACAATGTTGCAGGCAGGACAAAGAGCTCTCTCTTCCCAATACTGTCAAGATTTTAGCTGTTTAGCCCAGGCTAAACGATATTTGAGGCTGTATCTAAGCGTGTACCTCGGCATATTCCGGGCTCAAGGTCATCTTAACATCAGAAGAAACAAAAACAAGATTTACAAATGGGGAATCAATAAATTGGTGGTTTTCTCTGATCTTCAAAAAGCACACCTTCACTGAATACAGAATAAGATGTTTTTAAAATGTGATTTTGTGTTCATAACTTTATCAGACACACACTAAGTTTGTGTGTGGATGTCTATTGATTTCCCAGGTAACACAGTAGCCAAAGGCTGGGCTCCTGGGACAAACAGCTTCATGACAGCTGTTTAGAGTGTCATGTTACAAGACCAGGTATACAAGCTTTGCTTTGTAGTGCTGTGCTCACACTGCGGTCAGTGAAGTTCATTGAATGCAAAGGGAGATGTGGATGCTACCTGTAGTTTAAAAAACATTCCCATTGCAATCAGGTATGGTGGTGCATGCCTTTGATCCCAGCACTTGGGAGGCAGAGACAGGTGGATCTCTGTGATTTCGAGGCCAGCGCATGACTCTGACTTGTACTAATTCTCTGCTACTTATCCACGAGCAAAGGAAAAGCCCATGTCCTGTATGAAGGAACTGTGAGGACAGTAAGTTTCCATACCTGAACCAGTGCCCAGTAAATGACTTTGGCTGGTTTTAGTGTTTCCACTGTTTATCATAAAACCATTTCGTCAAGCGTCAATGTTGTTTATGATAGGCTCTCATGATGTAGCCCTGGCTGGCCTGGAATTCTGTATGTAGTCAAGGCTCTCCTCAAGCTTAGAGACCCACCTACCTCTGCTTACTGAACTATGGGCTGAAGATGTACGCCAGCATGCCTGGGAGGAGGGCTGTCATTATGCTCCACCCCATAACTTCTCATTGCTCCTGTCAGACATGTTTGTCTTACTCTTAACATCAGCATATGGTTTGTTAAAAATCCATTCTCTTTTCAATTTTCCAGAAACATCTTGGCCATTTCATTCTCTCACCATCACTTCATTCATTCAAGTTCTTTCTTCCAGTTAGCACTCTTCAGAATGAAGAATCTACTTTTCAGTATTTTATTTTGAAATATTCATAAGAAAAAAGTTGTGAGAGGGTACGAGGACCCATGTCTTCTTTATCATTGTTCTCTCAATTGTAAAATTATGGAAAAATAACCAAACCAAGTTATTCTGGCTTGATCCACAGAGAATATTCAGATTTAGACAGAGTACCTATTCTGTGACTGTGTGTAATAATGAGCACAATCATAATAATTAACTGCACCATCATAATGAGGCTCCTTCATGCCACCCTGTCAATTCAGATTCCCCTCTCTCATCCAATCCCTAACCCCTGGTCAGTAGTAAGGTTTCTTATCTCCTTG
Organism: Bramus lutescens; assembly: GCA_001685075.1. NCBI lineage: Eukaryota > Metazoa > Chordata > Mammalia > Rodentia > Cricetidae > Bramus > Bramus lutescens. Next base: position 513,006 of record LOEQ01000430.1, on the reverse strand, counting down.
GTTTTTCTTTTTAAGTACAGTGATTCCTCAAAGGGGTTACTAAGGGTTTTGGTTTATTCCTCCCCCGAAGACAACAACTAAATGAAATGATGACTTCAGTGTGGTGTGATCACCACTGAGCAATCAGTGAAGCTTAGCACAAACCCTCAGCTGTCCCTCCTGTCTCTCCTTCCAGCCCCAAAGGCTCATCTCCCGACAGCCAGCAACCTCCAGATCCTGGATGACTCAACACATTCAATCCCAACACATCCTCATCAGAGTTTTACCCTTTCTCCAGAATCTTGGCATAGTCTGCCCCATATACTGTTCTTCCTGTGCCACTTTCCCTGGGCATACACAGCATCCTTGACCTTCCTGTCGCTTGCCACTGTGTCAGTGACACTACTGTTGCTGTGGAAAGGGCATGAGCAAAGAAAGTAAGTAAGGGACGGGGTGGGGGGAGACGGACTGGGTTCAGCACATCATGGTGAGGAGGACATGATGGAGAACAGCAGGGCTGACATCACAGCAACCAGGAAGTGCTGGTCTGGGGTCAGGGTGAGTCTGTTAGCAGGCTTTTTCTTTCTACTTTTCTTCCATCAGAATCTCTAGCTTTTAGGATGGTGCTGCCCACATTCAAGCATGTTTTTCTACTATGGTTAATCCTTTCTGGAAATCTCTTCACAAGCACACATCAGGTATGCATTGTGGGTTTAGACACGTGTTGATTCAGTCAAGTTAGCAATGAAGATTAATCTGTACAGTCACTGAGATCAGCACTTGCCACACTCCTTGCAGACAATCCAGAGGATTTTAGGAACATTGGTACTTGCCATTTTTGTAAGAGTGCCATCCACATGGAAAGAAACTCCTTTATGTAGCTTGCAGAAGGCTACATATAAATAAAATGGTGTAGTTGGCAATCTTTTGAGATTGGCTTTAATTCAAAAGGACAATTCTCTTGAGGCACACCCAAGGTGTTACATAAGTCAATATTTCTCTCTATTGCCGAGTAGTATCGTGTGGTACAGGGGCAGCATCCTCCATCCATTCATCCACTGAAGGGCATGTGGGTAGGGAGCTTTTACCTTTCAGCTACTTCAAGTGAAGCTGGTCTACATATGCTTCCACACAAGATTCTGGGTGAACGGCCGTTTCCCTTTTCTGGAATGAATGCTAAGGAGTACAGTTAATGGGTCTACTTTCTGTTACTTTCTTTGTTTGTCTTTGTTTTTTTTTTGTTTTGTTTTGTTTTGTTTTTTCCCTCTGAGACAGGGTGTCTCTTTGTAACAGCTCTGGCTGTCCTGGAATTCACTCTGTAGACCAGGCTGGCCTTAAACTCACAGTCTGCCTCTGCCTCCTGAGTGCTGAGATTAAAGGCGTGCGCCATCACTGCCTGGCTTTTTTTGTTTGTTTGATTGTTTGTTTCTACTTTCAGTATTAAAAGGAATTATAAAATTATTTACTAGACTGGTTGTGTCATCTTACATTCCTATCAGCAATGGGTGAATGAGTGGTTTCAGTTCTCTGAATCTTTACCATAATTTTTCAGCACCCGTATTTTTGATTTAACTATTAAATAGTGACACCACATTGGATCTTAATTTGCATTTTCTAAAATCTAATGATACTGGCTATCACAGTGAAATTCTCTATATTTCATCCAGTTTCCTACTGGATTTTGGATTTTTTTTTAACTAATAAGAGTATTTTTTGTTTCCTGGGATTTTTGTTTGCCTATTTGTTTGTCTGTTTGTTTTGAGATGGGATCTTTTCTGTAGCCCAAACTAGCCTGGAACTCACTGTATATTCCAGCCTGGCCTCAGACTCAGGACAATTCTCCTGCCTCAGCTTCGTCACTAGGATTACAGGCATATGCTAATACCAAATTTTCAGAGTTCTTTATATAGTCTGACTGCTGGTCCTTTGTTATATATTTGACTAACAAAAAATTCTCTTAGTCTGCAGCTTGTTTACTCATCCTTTTAAAGAGGGCTTTTTTAAAAAGTCAGGTCTAAGTCACCAGACTTTCCTGTTATATCTGCTATTGTGTCACAGCTGAGAAATCTTAGTAACAATAACATAGTGTATAACTCTGTCAGTATAACAAAATGCCTAGGCAATTACCTTCAAAGGGAAAGGCTTATTTGAGCTCTCAGTGTTGGAGGTATCTGTCTACCTATGGCTATCTCTAGGCCAGTGGCTCATCGCTCCAGGGCCTGTGGTGAAGCAGAACATTACATACACAGCGAGTGCATGAGGTGGATGAAGCCCCTTTCCCTCATTGGTAGCAGCAAGAGCAAGAAACAGCAAGAGAACACTAGGGTCCCTCAGTCCCGTTCCAAGGGTACCTTTGTTCCCTTCAAAAACACCAAATCAATGCACAGACACAGACTCTTTATATTTCCAAGCTTTGCCAACAGCACATAGGTTTGGGGCTAAGCATTTAACATAAATATCTGAAGTGTTATGTGGCCTGGGGACAGACCAGGCCAGATCCAAAGGACAGTAGAGGTGCACTAACATTCAGCTTAAGTTCTGAATAGTATCTACTGCTCCTCTTTTCCAGTATTTATTTATATGCTATGTGTCTGTGTGAGCATGTGAGCATCTCTGTTTAGTGCATGTTCTACTGCGTGTGCATGGAGGTTGGAAGAAAGCATCATGTTCCCTTCTCTGTCCTTCTCTGCCTACTCCTTTGAGGCAGAGGCTCTCTTTGACCCTGGAGCATGTGTTTTCTCAGCCAGGCTTGAGGTCTGCAAGCTCCGGTGTTCCTCTTATTTCTGTCCCTAACAATGCTGGCATTACAGACATGCACAGGATGCCTGGCTTATTTTGTTGGTGCCAGGATCCAAATTCTAGTTAGTCCTCAATGCTTCAGGACATCTCTCCAGATCCTATCTACTACTTTTCTAAAATGTTATAATTTTAACTTTTAAGTCTATGGCCTTTTTTACAGTTAGTTTAACATAAAAAGTAAGCGACCTAAGTTGGGACACTTTTTTTCAGAGCTATGGGTACACCATTGTTCTCCTGCCATATGTTGGAAAAAGTATTTTTCCCCTCTGCATTGATATACCTTTGCAGCTTTGTCAAAAATTAGATGAACTTCCTTCTGCCCTGTGCGTGTGTGCACGCATGAGTGGATGTGTTTGACTACATGTGTTTATGTATGTGTGCATGAGTGTTTGTGTGTGTATAAGTGTATGTGCTTGTGTTTGTGTGCATGCGTGTGTATGTGCATGAGTGTGAGTGTTGTCAGGTTCTCTGCTCTGTTTCGCGGATACCTATATATGCCCCTGCACCAATACCACCACCTAAGCTCTACAGAAAGCTTTAAAATCACATAGGATGATTCTTTCCACTTCATTCTTTTGTGACAATAGTCTCAGGCTTGTGTATATTTACATAGAACCTGACTGTGATTTTAATAGTAACTGTTTGAAGCCTGGAAAGCTTTATTTTGCTGAGTCTTCCAATTCATGAATAAAATATGTTTCGTCAATTACTACATCTGCCTTCCTTCACATTTTCAGCCTACAGATCCTGTGTGCCTTTTGAGTGTCTCTGCATAAGCATCTCCTCTTCCTTCGGGAGATGACAAATAGCAGTGGCTTCCATCTGAACTCCTGTTGTCTGCTGTCAGCAGGCAGCGTGACTGATTCTGGGTCTGCTCTGTCGACCGTCCCTGCAGAACTCCCTCGGAACTCCTCTGAGGGTTTGGTTTGCCTTTGGCTTTTATACATTCTTGGGAATTTTTTGGTAGGCAATGTTTCTGAAACCAGAGACAATTTTGTTTCTTCCTTTCTGAGCTACATGCCTTTATTCAATATGCTGGCTAGCATATTGAAAATTACACTAACAAGAGCGAGGCGAGACACTGTTGGTGGGTCCCCTCACAGCAAGGGCAATGTAACAGTTGACCGCAGGGGCCTTATATAAGCTCTTTCTGGGGTTCACCTCCATTCCTACTGTGCTGGGAGCTTTTTGTTGCTAATATTTGTTTGCTTATTTAAAAGCTTTCAGTGCTAAGGATCAAACCAAAGCCTTGTATATATGCTCAACAAGATTTTTTTTATGTCATAAAGTGGTATTGGATTTTTTGTGGCCATCATGGTTTTCCTGTTGAGATGGGAGATTACATAAATTGATTTACTATTGAACCAGCCTTCCGTTCCTGGACTAGCTCCATCTAGTTTTACTGTGTTACTGGTTTAAAGCATTGACGTGTTTGGCTTGCTAATTTTTCATTAAGGATTTCATGTAGAGTGCATGTTACTAGCTCCTCTAGCAAATCTGTGGATGCAAATACTCTGAACCTTTACCTGAAAGTGGCTTATGCTTCCCCATTTAAAAGAAACAAAAAACCAAAACCCAGACTGGCTGATAGTGATTTTCCCTGTGATGTTGAAAGCATCACTGCACAGTTTTTGGCTTCACACCCTTTCTGTGTGGGCACCCACCATTTCTCTCAACCTCTCATCTCTGATGCGCTTCGTTTTGTCCTTAGCGAACCTAGAGTGAATTTTCTCTCTCTCTTTTTTTAAAATCTTGCTTATAGCTTTATGACTTTGTGTCCCTTTTCATCTTAGTTCTTAAAAAATAAATCCTCATCTATGTTCTCTTCCATTGTTGTTCTTCTCCAAGTTTCTCCAACCCACCCCCATCCAAAATTCTTACTAAACTTAAATGGCCTTAATTATTTTATCCTGCCTTGGCATTGTTCCTTCATTTTCTTTCTCTTTCTCATTGAATTGTAAGTTGTCCTTAAGTTTATATTCTTCTCAGATATATTTTTCTCTCTAATTAAGTAATCTTGATAATATTTAGATTGGTTTATAGGGCTAGTATAGTTGTCACTAGTATTGTTCATAAATATGCTAGAGCTTTATTCCTTTGAAGTTAGTGTGACCTTGTGACTTCTGTAAACATGTCACTGCTGCAGAAGGTTTAAGAGCCAGGCAAGTTTCACTAGGATTCCTTAGCTCATGTCACTGCTGTATTGAGCTGGAGCTGTCATCAGCACGGAACCCTGAGTGGCTATGACAGGCAAGAACTCCAGCCGATCTGCCTTGCACATGCAACTTGAATGGGAAATAAACATTAGCCATGGTAAGTGCCACTGAAGTTTGTGGGTGGTTACTGCAGCATTACTGAGTTTAGCCTGACTCATAATGTGGATAGCGCGAATTTAGGCTGCATTCCTCTGCGTATCTCCTATCTATGTGGGGAGCAGATGAAGGCCTTAGTGAGCACATATTGTTGAAATGGGCAGAGCCATAAGCAGGACCTCAAGGCCTCAGACACATGGAAGTAAAAGAGCCATCCTAGGCAGAGGGGCGGGGAGGTCTTCTGGAGAGCGTGGTGGTGAGGCTCAGCTCAGAGCTATGGCACAGTCTTCCTCTGGTCCAAAGATGAAATGTTGAACAATGTAGAAACAGTCCGCTGCAGTTTCGTCCTGTGTGCTGACTGCAGTGGGAGACTGCTCCACTACAAAGGCCTCCTGCTGAGATCAGCCAAGGCTGCCACTTGACCAGCTGAGGACGATAAACCTGCCTCCTCTATTCAGATGTCTGACAGAAATGCACTGAGGTACTGGGGTACAGCTGAAGCCTGCACCAGAGTAAGCAGAGCCCACCTGCCCCAGCTTTTCCGTCTATCCTTTCTCTTCATTCCCTCGTCACCGCACTTGGTCAGTCCATGAAGCTGTGCAGAGGACAGAGGACAGCATATCTAGAGGCTTCATTCCTCTCAGACAATTTCTCTTTCTTTTGTCCCAGTGTTCAAGGCCTGGGCCTTTGCAGTCTCTGCAGCTGTGTGCACAGCCCACCACTACTCCTTCCCCATTCTATGAGATAATCAGCTATTTCAATTGATCTTTCTCTTCCTTTTCTTACTGTTATGTAAGCATGAGTGTGCTGTCCAGGAAGCCCAGTATTCCTTTCTAAAATATTTACACCCAATAGTAATTCTCACCTTGGCATTCTTTTTAAAATTTTTTTTTATTATGTATACAACATTCTGTCTACGTGTATGCCTGCAGGCCAGAAGAGGGCACCAGGCCTAATTACAGATGGTTGTGAGAATTGAACATCATATGGTTGCTGGGAATTGAACTCAGGACCTTTGGAAGAGCAGGCTCTTAACTGCTGAGCCATCACTCCAGCCCTCTTTTTCACTTCTAAAAGCTGGAAATTTTCTTTCCTTCCTTTTAAAACTGATGTGTTTTAACTTTTGCTTATTATATTTCGTCCTGTATTTCTACTTGTTTGTAGCAGCCAAAGGTACTATTTGTGTAACTATATTTGTGATAAAAATCACCTTAAGACCACTCTGCTCTGCCAGCATAACTGTATTTTCTGAAGCATCATCTATATTCAAATTGACATCAACTCTCTCCTTGCTGAGATATCTCAATTGTATTTTTCAAGCCAATAAATTTAAAAGACAGGGTAGCCAAAAAAAAAAACACCAGAACACTAGAGTTTGGAGATGGAATCTAACACTCAACGAGAGAAGAACAGCATGTGTCGGGAAAGTGACTACACAGAGAAACTTGCAGAAACAATGCAGCCTACAACTTAGGGCTGTGCTTCTGGTGAGAGTCAAGACTGAAAAACCAGTCAACATAAAACGTGAATTATCACAAAACAGCTTAAATCGTTGTAAAGAAAATACAGTGTGAAAGTCAAATGGCAGACCATGGACTTGGAAGGCAGAAAGGTACCCTATCCAACTTTGAAGGCAAAAGGAGTTAACAACGTGGAAATCTTGAACAGTAACTGATGTAAGGTCAATGTTTCTAAATGGAATGTATAATGCAGAATGCAATGGACACTGTGCCCTTTTGTATGACTTGGGTAACCAAGTAACCATCTACTACTAGATAAACTGCTCACTATGTACCTACTCCGGATTAAGACCATTACAAATAGGGGCTCAACTGGTCTTTACAAGCGAGTGCTTCATGAGGTACGTTTTTATAGAACCCCAGAGATAGGACAAGGTGCCCAAGTGATGTTGGATGCTCTCTGTGTGCTGCAAATATATCTTATTACCATTGGCTAATAAAGAAGCCGCTTTGGCCTANGCAGGGCAGAATATAGGTAGGTAGGAAAGCCAAACTGAATACAGGGAGAAAAGAAGGCGGGGTCAAGCGAGATGCCAGCAGCCACTGGAGGAGTAAGATGTCAGAACATTACTGGTAAGCCACGGGGCATGTGGTGATACACAGATTATTAGAAATGGGTTAATTTATATGTAAGGCTAGCCAGTATAAAGCCTGAGCTATTGGCTAAGCAATTATCATCAATATTCAACCTTAGAGTGGTTTTTTGGGAACTGGCAGGTGGAAGAGAAACCTCTAGTTATAGTGATATTTCATTTGTATTTTGATAAATAAAGCTCTCCTGAAGGTCTGAGAGTAAAACTGTCCCACTGGTCAGTCTTACAGAACAGGCAGTGGTGACACACACCTTTAATCCACACTAGTTTGCCATAGGAACCAGGCGGTATTGGTGCAAGCCTTTAATCCCAGCCCTAGAGAGGAATATAAAGCGGGAGGAGACAGCGCTCAGATACAGTCTCATTCTGAGATTCCTGGAGGCAGGATCACCATTTCAGACTGAGGTAAAGGTAAGAGTCAGTGGCTGATTGCTTTGCTTTTCTGACCTTCAAGTTGAACCCCAATATTTGTCTCTGGGTTTTTATTAGTCATGCCACATCCAGTTACACCCAAAATCACATGCCAGGTAAACACCGGAACCTGGAACAGCTGCCCTTGACATTCATTACACAGTCTACTTCACTGACACTGTGCAGTGTTGGGGCAGTAGAGAGGAAGCTATGATGCAGGGAGAATGGCAGAGGACAGGGTTGAATAACCACTGTAGACAGACTTATTCTGATGCATCCCAGCTCAGCTCTTGGAACATCAAGTCATCAACCAGCAGGTGGCTATTCATGTATTATTTAAGTCAGCTTTTCAGTATAGCTACTGTTCCAAAGAGACCCCACCCCTTTCAAATGATTAGATTCTATTGATTCCTTAAAGACTCAGACATAACGTTACTTTTCATTAAAACTCTCTAAGTCATCCGAACTAGAATCTACCTTTTTTCTCTTTTGTGCTTTTCATACAATCACTAAGAGTGGGGCTTGTGCTGGCTGGCCAGATGGCTCAGCATTTAAGGTGCTTGCCCTATAACCCTGACAACCACAGTTCAATCCCCAGAACCCACAGGAAGGTGGAAGGAGAAATCAGCTCCACAGTTGTTTTCTAAACTCTACATGTGTACCATGGCATTTTCATGCCCTGCTACATACATATAGACACAAAATCAATAATAATAATAATAATAATAATAATACACAAAATAAAGAGATGGGCAGTGGAGACAGAACACTTAGGTTGCAATCCCAGCATTCCTGTTGAACATATTAGACACTGCCAGCAGGGCCAGTGGTAAGTATGTCAGTCACTAAGGTGCTGTCTGCATGCATGTCTTGGGTTGGAATGTTTTACATATAAGGCTATGTTCCAGCGCAAAGTCCTACATAGCAGGAACACATTTCAAAATGCATACATCGTTCAGCCTATTCTTCCCATTTCCACAGCTAACACCCTCATCTCTCTAGAAGATTCTGAGACTCCTTGTTCCCCCAATTTGTGTCCATGCTTCTTTGGTTATTACAAACCTAGTGGTTAAAAAAGCCTTGAAACCTAAGGGAAGCAAGTGACGTAAGCCATTCTCCTCCCAGTGTGGCCAGTGTGGCTGTCTTGGCTGCCATCTGTTCTTTTACCTCTCCTACGACATCCCCACCCCTCAAGCCCTTACTGTAGACTCCAGCCAACGGTCTTCCACCATTCCTTCCTTGAGAGTTCCCAGAATGCTCTTGCTTAGGGCCTCTGCACTGTCTTCCCTCTACATGGAGTGTTCTCTCCAGGTCTCTGTGTGGCTTGTATCTTCATGTGGTCCACGTCATGATTGGAATGCTGCTTTCCACCATCTCTCCCTGTCTATCTCTCCAGCAGTCTCCATAGCCTTTACCCTCCATGTCTTTCACAGATTTACACATCTGTTACACATTTATACATCCCCTGCTTAATCCAACAGAAGTTCCAGAAAATCAGATGGCTTTGGCTCTTATGTTGAGTGTTGCCGAAGGTACCTAGGTACCTTAACCTTCTGAGTGTCACAGAATTACCTACCTCTCTAGAGTGCAGTGCATATCACAGGGACTAGGTGTGTGTGTGTAGTCCTGTGTGATTTTGTGATGTGTGTGGAAGCCAGAGATCAAATGCAGGTATCTCAGTTCTCATCAGTTCTCAGATTCTATCCACCTTTGGGGAGGAGGGGAGTTTGGCTCCTGCATTCTGGTGACTCTCATGAGGCAGGTGAAAGGAGGACGAGGAAGTACTAAACCTTGAAGAGATTGTTTGTCACATCAAAGCATGGCCCCTGTGCCATAGAGATGGCCCACTTCACCAGCTTGTCTTCTGCCTCATCTATACCATGAATAGTATCAGGGTCTAGGTGAGGAGTGACCAGAACTGGGCCAATCTAGTCTTCTCCTGGGACAGAGCAAAGACAGGATACTGACATGGGAAATCCTTGAATTAAACTGGGTACACGCAAAGTACTGAAGCCCTAGGAGAAAGTCAGCCACCTAGGATACAAAGAACTTGTAGATGCCGAGTTGAGCAAACTTCTAAATCTATCTATCAGGAGGCTGAAAGTAGCAGAAAAAAGGTGGTTCTGAGGTCAGGCAGGGATCAAAAATAGGCACAGCAAAGAGAGTTGGAGAGAGAGTCAAGCAGGATGTCTTCTAAACTCTCAACAGGATACAGAACCCTCAGCCTCACAAGCCATGTGTGCTCGAGTAACTTCAGGTCATGATCCAAGCTGGGCCTCTGTATTCCTCCGTAGGAGTCCTTACTGTTGTCTGACTCAAGTAGAATAAGAATTCCTCATCCTCTATAGGGACTGACCGACGGGCCCCCATGTGGGGTTATGTTGTAAGAACAGTTTTCAAGAGGGCATGCTCATGCCTGTTCTGGGACCCTAGACCAAGCCATGAACAAATACTCAGATCCAATCAGATCTCTGACTGGGTAACTAAGGAGAAACAGTCACAGTGGTGCACCCTTGTAACACCATGACTTGGGGGGCTGAAGCAGGAGGACTGTGAATTTAAGGGCAGCCCAAGGTAGACAGTCAGACCATATTTCTAGGAAGGAAGGAAGAAGGAAGGAATGGGAAAGAAATTCAGGACACCAGGTTAGAAATCTGTTTTCACAACTGGCCTGCTGAAGTTGAGAGTGAGTGTTGCAAGCCCATCCCCAGAGCAGGGCTACCTGGAGTGAGCTCTTTAGAGCAGGATAGGGTAAGGAAGGGCTGAGGTATGGGCTCTGATGGCTGGAGGTCTGAATAGACACTCTGTTCAGGTCCACTGTTAATGGGGGCGGGGGTGGTTACTCAGGCAGGGGCTGGCCGCCTGAGCAGCAGGGAGGCCCGTAGGGCTGAGTGTAAGCAGAACATCATCCGCCAAGTCTTCACTCTGTGTATATTTTAAAGTATGTCCTTACATATGTCTTCAGTTATGCCAAACATTCTTTAAATACAAGAACCAGATTTCATATATTTTTTTAAATAACTCACCATGGCACCTTTCACGGTGCCAGAAAGCAGGCAGACTCTTGATATGAAAGACACGAATTGAGAGGGAAAATTGAGAGTGGGCAAAACTAGGGAGGGACATGGAGGAAAAAAAATGTATTTTTGCTATTACTTTATATTACTGGAAGACATTTAGGCAGAGATGTCTTAAAGCCAATTAACACCTTTGGAAAGTCTGAAAATGAAAAAGTTGGAGGGAACGTAATTTTAAATGACATTTTCAAACTATTGAGAACTCAAAACCCGACAGGATGAAAACAGGGGTTTGCCCTGATGGGATACAGTTGGGTCACGTGGAGTGGATGCCAATGTTTGTTTGCTGAACTTGAATGGAGTCTGGGAACTGCCAAAAGCAAAGAGGAAATGGAAGAGTCTGGAGCTGAGGTTTGTGCTTTTCTCTGGGCGGAATCACAACACCAGGCCGAGACGTTGTACAAGTGTAGAAGAAGCTGATTGGAAATAAAGGGAATGCTTGACAAACAATCTTAGCGTCTGGAAGAAAGACACACTCTGCTTCTAGCAACTCTGTGCTGCTGAGGAGAGAAGGAGGCAGGAGAGCTGGTCTGAGCCCCTTTGGCTCAAAATATCAAACTGTGGGGCTTGAACTACAAAAATAAATCTTCTCATAATTCAAGATCAGCTCAGGTTCCCTTTATTTTTGAATCGGAGATGGCCGCCTCCTACCTCTTTCTTCATATCATCTCACCTCTGAAGACGTCCACACCCCATTTTGCTCTTCTTAGGCAGATGCCAGTCATGCTGGAATAGGAGCACCTTTATAACCTCATTCTAACTCATCCACCTCCTTACAGATCTTGACTCCAAAGACAGGTACATTTTGAGGTTCTGGGTGATAGGACTTAAATAAGCAATACTAAAAGGGGTTCTAATCCCACCTGTAACAGCCCCTAAGAGTCTCAAGAAAGTAGAAGAGTCACATGATGTCTGGGGGCCCACATGCTGCTGTGTTCAAAAGCAGCTAAGTTAGATGGAAATCTCACCCTCTAAACTCTCTAGGCGGGACCTTGGCTGCAGACCCAAGGCCTGTTTCATCTCAGCTCCACATCACGATGCCCACTGGAGAAATCTGAATGGAAAGTAGAGCAGAGAGGCCTTTAGCAGATTCTTTGCTTACAGAGACACACATGGACCCCGTGGCCGTGCAGAATGTGTGCCTTCCTGTGTTCTTAGCACACCACCTGAAATATGAGAACCGCCAACAAGCTGTTTCCTGACGCCCCCTGGCAGCCTGCGGGATGCCACTGCTAGTGATCTGCGTGGGTGTGTGACACAGGCAGGCTTGCACTGCACTGCGAGTTCTGGTATTGCACAGAATAAACCGTCTTTAAGCGAGTGTGAAAACACACGTGGAAACTCTTACGACGCTTGAAGAACATAAACGGGTCCCATTTGAAAACCAGAAAACAAATTAGCTTGTAAAGAAACTTTCCATTAAAAGAAAAAAATATATGCACTATTGATACCACCAGGGCCCAATGTATAGTTACAATCTGATGGTCTCACACACAGCCTCACTCTGGTTGAATTGAATGGATCACAAAACCAGATTAAAAGTCATGAATCTGAGAAAGAGACTAGTATGGGGATGGGAGGATAGAGTAACCAGAATGCATTAGATACATGTGTGAAATTGGCAAGGACAGACTAAGTTAATTCTTTAATGGAAAAAGGTAGGTATTCATGAAGGTAACACATGGTGAATGGATTTCAGATAGAGCTGCCCTGGTGAAGGAAAGCAAAGGTGGAGTCCAAGAACATTTGCTCACATATCTTGTTCTAACAAAACCCTTGCAGAGCAGCTGAGAATGCAACATCTTTTGGGGGGGCGGGGTCGAGACACGGTTTCTCTGTGTAGCCCTGGCTATCCCGGAAGTCTCTCTATAGACCAGGCTGGCCTTGTCTATAGAGATCCAGCTGCCTCTGCTTCCTGAGTGCTGGGATTAAAGACATGCACCGGCGTGCCTGAATATAACATCTTAATCCAGGTACTTCCAGTGCCGTTACTGAAGAGAACTGAGGCTTGCATTGGTATTCTCAGAGCAAACTCAAGGGGCTGGAGAGATAGCTCCATGCTTAAGAGCACTGGTTGCTTTTCCAGAGGACTGGGCTTCAATTCGCAGCACCCACATAGTGGCTCACAACCCTCTGTAACTGCTGTCACATTAAACCCAACACCTTCTTCTGGTCTCCAAAGGCCTTGCACATACATGGAGGTACTGATACACGTGCAGGCAAAACGCCATACACATTTAAAAACCAAAACAAAAAAAGATGTAGTCAGATTGTAGGGTGGCTCTAATCTCAGAACCTGCTGTGCAAGGTTTTCTTTGATTACCTAGTGAGTTCAAGGTCAGCCTGAGATACAGGAGACCCTGTCTCAACAAAACAGAGAATTGGAATTTTGTCCCTACAGGAGAGGTTCTGTTTTTCACTTTCTTTTGACACCTTGGAAATCAATGGGGACACAATCCTCTCCAACTGCAGTGCCTTTTCCTGAACAGCAATTCATACTGAGAATCATTTGAGGCATGGCTCTTCAGGGATCAGGTCAGATCCCCAGAAGCCCACCATTCCCAAGTTACACCGTTGGACAGTGAGCGGTGTGAGACATCTTGTCTCTGGGTTTCCAACTTTCAGCATGAAGCCCCTTCTAAGAACAGCAAAGAAATCATTAACGTGCGACTGCCTCCTCGTACGCCTTTACTCTAATGAACTAGTATAAAACTTTTCTAAAATAATAAAGTCTATTTAGTTCACCACATTTCTCCTTTTGTCTGCTTTTTTATCTTGGTTGAAGTTACAGCAATTATCCTTATCTTAATTTCCTGGCACACACATTACATTCAACTGCTTCTTGTAAAAATACTTGTTTAAATGGTTCTTATAATTTTATTAATTTTATTGTTTCTTATTAAGTCAAGCCAAATCTATTTTGGATATAGAAGTATAAATAACAAAATTTTGACTTGCTGGGCTTCCATGTTGTCTTTGAAACTTGAGATTTCTGTTTTAAGTAAATATTTTTCACATCAGAAAAAAAAAAAACCCAACATGGGCAGGAATCTGGGTTAGAATGGGGCTCCTGGCTGTGATACAGAGTAAGGAATATTTCACACTGACCTCCTCGAAGACTGATTTTTTTCCCCCCTAAAAAGCTTTGGTTATCTGTCACCTTTCATTTATTTCAATCCCATGCCTCCATCTTCAACACTGAAAAGTTTTATGTAAACTTTGTTAAATGGTGACCTATAGTCCAGGCTTACCAACATCTTGGCTGCAAAAGCAGAAGAAATAGCACAGGTGACCTGAGGCTTCCCCAGGAGCCTTTCCAATGCTCATGACTAACATGTCCCTCATTTGTGGCCCACCAACATGCCAAAGCAGGCTCGTTCCCTCGGCATCAATCCCACAGTCGCTACCTTTCCCAGCATGCCCTGCCTACAAAGCTATCATGGAAACCTTGGTAAAATACATGGTCTTGGTTTCTTTACTGTGGGTCTGATAAAACACCCGGCAACTTAAGGGTACAAAGAAGATACATGACGGTTTACAGTTCCTGGAGGACATCATCCATCCTGGTGGAAAGAGCATGGCCGCAGAGGCAGAAAGCAGATCAGTCACACGGAATCACACACACAGGAGGCAGCGTGTGTGTGTGTGTGTGTGGCAGAAAGCTGGTCAGTCACACTGAATCCCACACAGGAGGCAGTGTGTGTGTGTGTGTTTGTATGCGTGTGTGTGTGTGTGTGAAAGCTGGTCAGTCACATGGAATCACACACACAAGAGGCAGTGTGTGTGTGTGGCAGAAAGCTGGTCAGTCACATGGAATCACACACAGGAGGCAGTGTGTGTTTGTATGCGCGTGTGTGTGTGTGTGTGTGTGAAAGCTGGTCAGTCACATGAAATCACACACACAGGAGGCAGTGGGGGGGGGTAGAAACGACCAGTCAGTGTACCTTAGTGTGTGTGTTCTCCGTCACACACACACACTGTGTTAGAAAGCTGGTCAGTCACACCAAATCACACACAGGAGGTAGAATGCTGTGATGGGGCAGGACTACGAAGCCTCAGCTGTACCCGCAGGGACCCACTTCTTCCACCAGTCTCCATCTCCCAAAGACTTCACACTTTTTCTTAATTAGCAGCAACAGCAGAGGATCAGATGTTCAAACACAGGAGTTTCTGTGGGGGTGTTTCCCATTCAAACTGCAAAAGGCACAGAACCAGGTCTGTGCTGACGGAATAATCGCTGTGACATCTGAGACATCAAGTCCAGAGTTGCAGCCAAGACTTTTGACAGCACGAGACTTCTAATGATATCTAATTGTGTTTTCTTTCAGATAAAGCCTCACTGTGTAGCCACAACGGGCTTGGAACTCACAAAAGACATGCCTCTGCCTCCCAGGGCTGGGATTACAGGTGTGCACCACCATGTCTGGCTAACTGTTTAAGGACAGAAGCAGTTTCTTATAAGCATCCCTGGAGCTGGACTGGTACAAGCGGATCAGTTTGCAGCAACTTCCCCATGATTCATTCACCTCATATGTAAAAATATTAAGTCACGAGGCATAGACAAGGTGACCCTCTCATATCAGCAAGGACGGGAGTTCTGAAATAGTCCTGTTGGAAGTTAACTGCCATCCCCAAATCTACCTTTTACTAAAGATCAACTCAGTTTATAGAAGCCTCTCAGGGTATTCATTTTACCAAATGCAAGGAAACCAAGCGTGAACATAACATTTCTCTTTTTTTTATTTGAAGTTCTTTCATACAACGTATTTTGATCTTCTTTCCCCTCCCCCAACTCCTCCCAGGTCTCCCCACCTAGGTAGTCACCCAACTTCATGTTTCTCTCTCTCTTTCTCCAAAACAAAAAATAAAAACCAACCAACCAACATAAAACAATAATACAAAAAAAATGCACACACACAAAAAAAATCAGAGTCCGTTTTGTATTGGCCAACTGCTCCTGGGTATGGGACCTGCCCTGGAGTGTGGTTTATATGCCCAGTGACACTTAGAGAAACCAATTTTCCCTTTCCCAGCAGGTGTAGATCACAAACCGATTCTGGGTGAGGGGTGGGGGTCTGGCTACCTACCACTCCTCCTCTGTACTGGAATTAAGTCTAGACTGCACTCTTGGGCATGATGCTGCAGTCTCTGCGTTCAAATGGGCAGTAGCTCTGCTGTGTCCGGAAGATGCTGCTTCCTTGGAGTCATCGCCATGCCTGGTTCTTATAGTCTTTCTGACCCCTTGTCTGCATAGATCCCTGAGTCGCAAAGGGGAGGTTTTGATAAAGATATAGGACTAAGAACCCTATTTTTGTTCATTTGAGAAAGTTTGCTTTATAGAGGAAGTTTGTTCCTAACTTTATAACTTCTCTTCCTTTATCTTTGGTATATAGCTCAGTCTATTTGATGTGCGTAGAGTTTTACTTTATTTTAATTGTTTTATTTAGCATCAGCTCATTTCATGAAACTATGCTCGAACACCCCTTAGACTGCTAGTGAAATCTCTTGCAGTTCACAGACATGCCTCTAGATGGCAGCAGTCCGCACCTCACAGGGTTTTCACCTTCCCTGCAACAAAGTTGCTATGGCAACACAATATGTAAATAGAGAAAAATCAGCCAGCACGCAAGTGCAAACAACTGAATCTGTTGCTAGTTAAGGTCAGTAAAGCCGTATTTAATGGCTTACAGAAACACGGAACTGGATTTTCCCTGTAGGACCGGGCTACAGCACAATCTGCCCAAACAACCTGTCACCCCAGGCAGTGCTAAAGTCATCCTGGTTGTATCAGGAACTGCAGGAGTGTCACAGTACCTGGCCACGCCAGATCCTCAATGCTACAAAGATGGGTAGCCCTCTACCTGGACCCTCGACCATGCCAGTATAATCTATGGGTGCTAACCTGAAACCATGCTCAGCAACTTACTGGCTACCCACCAATCAGATCCGAGCATGCTCGGTGGGCTAGGACAGCCCATTTTCCAACCTCAGTAATAGAGCAGGCGCACATTAGGCAGATGGGAGTGTGTGACAGCCACTGACCAAGTGCGCTGAGGCCAGGACTCTGAACCTGACGCTGTAGGAAACACACCGACACTTGCTTTAACGGTACCCTAAAACAATTAAGGGTACAACCAAACCTATCTATCTGCCACAAGACCATCTTTTAAATTTTATGGTTTTATAACATTACATTTCTTTTGAAGCTTTATTATTTTCAATTAGGTGTATTTATATGTTTCCGTGTGAGGGTATGCAAACAAGAACGCAGGTGCCCATCTGTGCTGGGAACTGAAGACAGTCTTCTGAAAAGAGCAGTGTGTGCTCTTGACTGCCGAGCCAGCATCTCTCCACCCCAGTACGACACTGCATGGCAATCACTGACAACACTTGGAAAAACAAATGTCAGAAATGTTTTATATGTCAGGCTCCACGGTGATGGCTCAGTAGGCAAATCACTTGCCGTACAAGTATGAGGACCTGAATTCAAATCCTCAGGGCTCATATAAAGGCTGTGCAGAGTATGCACCTATAATTCCAGTGTTCTCATGGGGAAATGGGAAGCAGAGAAGCATCCCCTGAAGACTAGCTGGCGTGATATAGACAGTAGTGAGCAACGAAGAATGGACCCTGCCTCAAACAAAGCAGAAGACACGAACCAGTGGAGGAGGGTGTTTCTCCACCCTCCGCTCTGCTCTCACCTCCTACGCAATCAGTCGTGTAGATGCACAGGAAGATGCAGATTTGGTCCTTCATCCGGCCTTAACCCTTCTATCCCGTTTAACATTGTTTTCGCCTTTTTAGTCTATGTTTACAGGCACGGCACAGGCCCTCTGCTGGGTTGCTTAGCCAGGCCTGTTCTCTAAGGCTGTGCATTTGCTGTATGGTCAGCCCTCCAAAGCCTGGCTGCTTCAGAAGGAAGTTGCTGCTGCTGCTGTTTTCATGAGTATCATTTGCAAATTCCTGAGGGCACACAAAGGGGTGGGGACAGCTTGTGGCTACCCTTCCCCGAAGGCCAACTAAGGAGCAGCCAGACACCAACCCGACAAAGGGCTGCATTCCAGACAGGCACCATGATTAGAAGGACACTACTCCATCATTAAGACTGCTGTCCTAATATCAGTGGGGTGATTTTTCACGGAAATTATTTCAAAAACCAAACTCTATTGGAAAGTGGTTTTCATATTGGGGGAGACTGGCTTTCTCTTAACCCTTTTTATTTCCAGCGACAAGAGGGTGAAGGAGAAATGGCGTCAGTCGTGTGGGAAGGTCAGTGAGTGTTTACTCAAATGGTAGGAGCAGGTCAGGAACACACTGACTGATGGAAGTGAAGGCTGAGGTCTCTGGAACCCGGCTGTGCAATAAACCAGAGCTGCTGAGTACATTTCTTTCCTGTCGCTGTCTCTTTGCCAGCCTTTGGCATTAGAAAGGACCTGGCTTAGACATCATCCGACTGTGCCTCGCTCTCTCAAATGAGAAGTTCCCATCTTTCATTGCAGTAGCTGTCCCTCAGCATCCACAGTGGAGTATAGCCCAGATCTCATGAGACACCGCAGTCTGGGGGTGCTCACGTCCCTTATATATAATCTGATAAAACCTGTTTATAATGCACACACGTCCCCCGACTTCCAGACATCTCTATATTGGTCCAAATACCTAACACAACCTAAAATCTACCTAAATAATTATTGCATTGTTTAGAGAATGGTGCACAGTTAGAATAGATACAATTTATTTTTTTTCAGAGGGTTTTATTTTAGGGATGGGATTGAGTCTAGGGCCTTGGATATATTAAGACAAGTATTATACTACTGAGCTACACCCACAGTCTTGGGAGAATTCTGGTCTGCAGATGGTTTTATCAGAGGAATCAGAACTAGCAAATACAGAGAACAGCTTACAATTATGGCTATGTGAACACATGTAGTTAATACATACACATGTGTTTATATATGTCTTATTGCTTTCAATTCCTCTCCAAATACATGTGCTAGAAGCCCCTTGCAGAATGAATCATGCTTAGCCCCTCAAAATTCTTCCCACTCTAGAAAAACAGAGAAGCAATAGAAACAATAGATTATTCACATAGAATAATTATAAACTTGGCAGTCTTATCTCCAAGCAAATGTATGAAGGTTTCCTCTTCTCCAGGAAGAAGTTTGAGGACCATTGAGTTCAGACTCCACCATCATGATGCCAGGCCTCCACATAGCCTAAGAAGGACTAGGATAACAAATTTTGCTACATATAGAAGTGTAAGCCAGAACAGGTTTCCCCACTCAGCCTGTTGAAGTTTAAAGGAAACCCTCAAGGCACCTACATTTGATCACTTAGTCCCCAGTTGGTGTCTCCAGCTGTTGGGGGAGGTTATGGAACTCTTAGAACTAGAGTGTAGAGCTTTGCTGAAGGAAGTGCGTGGCTGTAGGCAGGCTCTGGAAGTTAATAGTCTAGGACACTTCCAGGTTACTTTCTGCTTCTTGTGTGCAGCTGAGAAGTGAGCTCAGATTCTCTGCCACCACGCCCCTCTGCCATTGTGGGCTCTGCCTCTGGAACACAAGCCAGAATAAACTCTTCCTTATATAAGCTGCTTTGGGTCATGGCATTTTGTCGCAGCAACAGGGAAGTAACCAGGACATGGTCCCACTCCAGGCTCTGTGGCCAGGGGCAGGCAGCAATGGTAGCTCACACGGGGGGTGACACCTGGGGAGGTAATGGTATAAAATCCCTGAGGTACAGCCCCTAGTGCACAGGTCAAGGTCTCTACAAATACCTCAGCAAGGGGCTGGAGAGATGGCTCAGCGGTTAAGAGCATTGCCTGCTCTTCCAAA
>LOEQ01000430.1:467500-479479 GCA_001685075.1 Bramus lutescens | reverse complement strand
CATACACACAGACAGAGTATTGTATACATATTAAATAAATAAATAAATAAATATAAAAAAAGAAAGATGTGGAGCCCACAAGATGGAGTAGTGCGGTGGTTCAACCTTCCTAATGCTGCAACCCTTTAATGTAGTCCTTCATGTCATGGTGACTCCAACCATAACATTATTTTTGTTGCTACTTCGTAACTGCAATTTTGTTACTGTTATGAACTATAATGTAAATATTTGATACGAGGGATATCTGATATTTGACCTCTAAAGGGGTTGCCACCCACAGTTGAGAACTACTGCCTTAGTAGGTGAAGGTATTTTATTGCCACCTATGATGACATGAGTCCAACCCTCAGGTACTAATGATGGAAAGGAACAGACTTCCGCAAGTTGTCCTCAGACCTTCAAACATGTGACATGTGATTGAACACACACATACATGAAATAGTTGTCATTTTAAAAAGTTTTTTGTTGTTGTTGTTTAAAGGAAGAAAAATGTGGAATTGTGGGTACAGACGTATACACATCCCATCTTTAACCGAATCAGTGAGTCTAGGAACAATTTACAAGGTGATTATCAAACTCCAATGTGTTCAGTCTGGAATACTAAGCATAACAGAGGTGTTTACAGGGAACATTTCTCATACAGTGTGGGAAATAGAAGTCACATATCTAAACATTAACATTGGTTTTCTTCCAGTGTTGGCATTATGGGTAACATGCATTCTCCATTTCTCTAAATCAGAATGATTTTGTTCATACATCAGAGGAATAAAGAACAACCAAGACAGTTAGTAGGAGTGTAATGGGGCACGGGAAGACTTTCCTCGGACACTGGGCATCCAGAAGGACTGGTGACCATCGGGGTCCTACTCATACCCACTTTCCAGCTTCCCCGGCTACTCTACAGCTGGATTTCAAATTGAGGGCTTGTCCTTTAATGAGGGCACGTTGCATGAGGGAAAACACAGGAAGGGAAACACATTCTGATTTTCATGGCATGCAAAATTGGCAGGAACCAGAACAGCAGTGGCTTTTCAACTCCAAACTAGATACAGCCAGGAGAGAGGAAGCACAGCCAACAAGACAGACTTCCAAGGCTGTAGTTCCGATGTGGCTGCCTTAACTGAGCCTCTAAAACTCGACTCCAGGTAAATCGGAATTTTAGCAATGCTTCTTTATTTTTTAAATAGTCTCTGGACTATAAAACCCTTTGTTGTGTACAGCTGCTGTGATTCTGGTTTTTGTTTGTTTTGCTTTTCCTTTAAGTGGTTCAGAGCTTCCTTGGTTGCTGCTCAAATTGACTGCACACAACACAGACCTCTCACCTGAATAGAATGCCAGGTAGCTATCTCGCTGCCAGGACTAGATGTCAACCTGCCACTGCCCTTCTGCTTGTACACTTAGGCCAAGGCACAGACTCTTTAGCAGTTTCTCTTAGAATGGACTTCTGATTTCTCCACAGAGCCACTTAAAGTCGGAGCTACCTAAAGACCCTAAGGCCCAGCTTTCTCCATCCTCACTAAGCATCATCTATCCACCACGCTGGGAAGTGAGGTCATCAGCAAGTTCCACATCTGGATCTCACCAGTTCAGACCACTGTTCTGTACTGCTGCTCTTCCCCTTTGATTTCAGACACAAAATAAAAGACCGGGTGAACCATGCTGTCTGCTTGCTATGATACCCAACCTTGTCTGTTTTAGGAAGAAGGGAAACACCACTGTTTCTTTTAGATTTTAAAACAAGAAAAACTCTTTTGCCTCCTAAAGCTTGGGTTGGGTATTTTCTTGTCATATAAGAAGAATTTTGTAAAATACAACATGTTAGGAAGGGAGCAGCTGGACTTGATTTCCAGCCAATCACAGGGCGGACATTTGTGACTCTGCTTCCTCCTTTGGTGAGGCTTCTGTTATTGCATGCTGCCTGTAATCAATTACTGTATCCTTTCCTCCCTTGGAGGAAACAAGCTGTGTACGCATAACAAACAAGCTAGGGCTTGAACAAGCCACCAGGTTCCAAGGTCCTCACTGGCTGCTGCTGGAACACAGCAGCAGGTGCCACAGGAATTCAGGGACAGGAATGAGCTTTAAAAGGCTCTGAGATAAAAGGTGTCTGTGGGGATTGCTGTTACTGCTGAGATGAAAAGGAAGGGGCCAGCATGCAGCCTTTGAGATTCACCTTAGAAGCCTCCTAGCAAAGGCAGCTTTAGACACCCCCACCTTTCACCCAGCTGCCTAGGGGAGGGTGTGAGGCCCTAGGCCAGGGGTGCAATTCCTAAAGATGAATTGTATTATTGTGGAGCCAACCAGGTTTTTTTCCTTAGTAGCAATGGTCCAGTTGCAATGAGGGCACAGACAGTGACAGTGTCTTGGGAACACTTACCTGCTCCTAACAGCGCCACAGTGGACATGGCTTCAGGAAGTTGCTGGAAGCCANTGCGGCCAGACCCTCTCCAAACATCCCAGGAAGAGCTTTGCTGTTCCTCATAAACTTAGACAGCACAGCCACCCTCAGACTCTCCCACCCCTACCACCACTGTGACCACCACATGCTCAACTTCACTGCAGTGAGTTTCACTTAAAAAAAAAAAAACAACCCCCCCAAACAAACAAACAAAATCTTAAAAAAAAAATCAGAAACAAACAATCACTAAAATCACTTTCTGGGAGTTTCAACTACCTTTCTAGGATCCTGTTCCTTTTGTTCATTTGTTCCTAGCTCCGTTATGTTATTAAATAGCAGGGTTTGGAGAATCAGGCAAAAGACAAGATTAGGAATATGAAAGCCTTGTGTTTTTCTCACACTGTTTTGTGGAACACAGACTAATTCCGGCAATTTTGTACTAGTGAAACACGAGAAACCTTTCTGAGCATCAATTCTCAGTTAAGCGACTTCACTAGAGGAGCTGCCAGGGGTTGTCCCAGTGGGGGAGTATTTTTTTGCATAGTGTGAATATGGCCTTGCAATCCATTCCCCAGACCACGCAAAGTAAACAATTAAGATAACCAGAATATTTATCTGATATTATTAGGGTGAGTATTGTGTTATAGAACTCACAGGACAGCATTTGTGGACTATGAACCCCACAAAGCATTGAGCTACCCTTTCCCTGTACTGCTCTCAGTTTCGGGGTGGCTCTGCTCAGCTTCCTACCATGAGGGGCGGCCCATAACTCATGGGATCCCACACTGATTTGAAGGACACGCCAACGGCTCACTGTGCCCATGCTGCTAGACTGGAGAATGACTACTTCCAATTTCCAAACAGAACTTCTTGTCACAGAGGACCTGACCTGACTTGTCACTGAAGAGAACAACTACCTTTCATTTTCAACCCCAGTCCTCTTGCCACTCCAGTGGGGAATTTCCCAAACTCACTGCTGCAACTGGACCTTATCTAGAAAGCAATGATTTGTTGATAAGCTCAGAAGAAAGAAGAAAAGAGTTAGGGGTAGTAGCAGACATCTTTAATCCTAGCCATGGGGCGGGGCATGGGGGGCGCAGAGACAAGTAGCTGATCTCTTTGAGTCTGAGGCTCACTGAATCTACAAAGTAGGTTCCAGGTCAGCCAAGGCACAGAACAAGACCCAAACTGAAATCAAACAAACAAACAACAGAGAGAGAGAGAGAGAGAGAGANAGGGAGGGAGGGAGGGAGGGAGAGAGAGAACAGAGGGTTTCTTTCTTTTAAACTTAAGACAAACAGAAAGAAAAACAGACACTGTACAGAGTTAGTAGGATCCTGGGCTCCCATCCCCACTACCCTCTTCCCCCAAAAAGAGTGGAATGGGATTCCAGACGATGCACTGTTTATGATGGGAAAAAAATAATCCCACACTACAGTATCAAATCTAAGTCCTGAAAATCTGAAACACAGTTCAGGGCAGTGTGCGAGCGGCAGGGAGAAGCTCGCCATACCATCCTTCCCCTGTGCACATGCCAGGAAGTGGAAGAGGCCTCTCTTCTGCATGAATTATAAAATTCCTTATGGAAATATAAAAACAGTTAAGAACTCATGGGAAGAAATTAAGGATAAACACCTGTCAGAACTGGGCAGCTGCGGGACATGGCAGTGGTGCTTTTTGGTCTGTGAAGCCCAAATTTAACTTTTTAAGGACAGGGTCTTACTGAGTAGCTCAAAGACCTGGCTGTCCCCAAACTCACAGAAATCTACCTGCCTCTGCCCCTAGAGTGCTGGGATTAAAGGGTTGTGCCATGAGTCCTGGCTGGCCCCAAATTTAGTTTTTAAATCTATCCATTGGAGCTGGAACATTCTAATTTGAGCTTGTTGTTCCAAACAGAAGATCAAAGGAACCATTATCTAAAAAGGGAAGGTGAAAAGGTCAGTGCTGTCCTTGACTCTGACCAAGAAGGAGACAGGCAGACAGTTAGACAGTGTGCTTCCTGAGTCTCTTTGCATTTGGAGCTTCACAGCAGAGGGCTGTGGTTCTGATGTGTGCACATTCAGGAGACAATGGGGAAATAAATAATCCCATGTTTGTTTGAGGGACACAAAGGATGTGGGTGGCTATGTGGCACAGCTTCAGTTGGCACCGCTACCCCACACTGAGCCAAATGACTGGGGATATTCCCATCTCTGGGAGCCTGAACAATCCAAACTAAGACAGTCTGAAGTGGAGGGCCTTGAAGTTTAAAGGAAACAGTAATAAGTCAAGGACTGATTGCTGGGGCTAGACAGCCTGGAGGCAATCCACAGCCTTGCCACTAACTAGCAGCCTGTTAGTTATGTACTCTCTCTGTGCCTCGATTTTCTCATTTGAAAAAAGGGGAATCCCAGCACATGGACTCAGGAAGTTCTAGAACAGCACCCTTGTTCCCATCATTGCTCTATGGAAACGTGGGCCAGTCAAGTGACCCGGACCCATTACTGAGGTACTCAATCTGAATCAAGTCAGTCATGTGAATCCAGAACTTGAGGAGTGGAAGACTCTAGTTTACTTCCAAGAGGACTCTGACTTGTCAGTCAGCTGGGGGTGAAGGGTCTCACTGGGGAAGATCATCATTCAACAACCATGCAAAGACTCCAGCCTTCTGCATTACCACTCATTCTACAAACCCACAAACCAATTTATGGAAAATACATTATTTTGAGGCAAGCATGCAGTTAATGCTCATTCTAATGATACCCGTTCCTAGCACAGCAAACAATGCGCATGGTTCCCAATGCTGCAAGCACTTGGTCGAGGTAGTTGTGGATCAGTGGGGTAAATGGAAAAATACAAGCAATCTGGTTTAGTCAGTCACAGCAATCAGGGCACCACAAGCTGTTGCGTGGAAAGGCACAACTGAGGGGCAGCTCAGTGCAGAGAAAGGGAAGGCAGAGTACTAACTCGCTGGGATGACTCGATTTTCATCAAGTACCTTTGAATGTCAAGTTCTGCCTGCAGAGACGCCAGCATACACTGCAAAGCCTGTGACCAGGAGAGAGAGAAGCAGAGTGAAACAGGAGGAGAAAAGGGGTAGGCTGCCCAAAGAGACCAGCAAATCCTTCATATGCTTCTTAATAACAATAATAATAATAATAGTGGAGCAAAGTTATCCCTCCCAAGGGAAAGAAGTGGCAAATCCAGCCATTTATTTGTCAAAACAACATTGAAAGCAAGTCCTAACTACCAGAGGTCTTTTCAGATATCCTGACACAGGTGTGGTTGACTCCACCTCATGCTACCTGAGAATGTGCCACACTGACCCATAGTCACGGGGTATGGAGGATTTGACAGAGCCTGCCCAACCAATGGGACTCCTTGCTGAGTCAAGATTGCAGGCTAGTGGGCAGCATGGAAGCTACCATGAAGATTAGCACTGGCCCCTGGGTCCATAGCCTCTGGGGCGTCTTTCTAACACAGTTCTGTGTGCAGTGTCCTCTGTCTGTACCCTACCACCCAGGACGCTACAGCCACTATGAATGTGGGCAGGAATAGACGATCAGCATCTAATTCGGAACCAGAGTGCTAATACTTGAACCCAGCGGCCTTCGAGCAGGGCTTTGTGTGCCAGCTCTTAATTCTCTCTGATTACTACTGATCTACTTTTGTACTCCTTTGTGTGTGTTTTTTTTTTAAACCTGAACTAGAGGGACTGGAGGGATAGCTCAGCAGTGAGTGTTGCTCTCACTGAGGACCTGAGTTCAATTCCCAATACAGATCACAACCTCCTATAATATTAGCCAGTCAGTTTCAGTTTCCTCTTCTGGACTCCATGGGTACCTGCATGAGCACGTGCACCTGACCTCAACCCATGTGTATGCATGCACACACACACAAAGAAAATAAAACAAATCTTTATAAATGATCTAAGGTAGAAAATAATTTGTGTGTTTTGAAACAGGAAATCTGCATATTCCTAAAACAAGAATGATCACTTTTTGTACCTCACGTCAGCCAATGACATGTTCTCCGAGTGTATAGGATATGAATTCAGATATATCCATGTAGACTACCAACATACAAAGCCTCTAAAATCAATTGTAATCTGGTGTGGTGACAAACGCCTATAAAACCAGCACATGCAAGTCTGAGGCAGGGGGATCATGAGTTCAAAGCTAGGCTGAGCTACACAAAGACCTTATCTCAAAAATCAGAAAAAATATATAGCTTTTTAGAAATTCACTTTGGCTAAGATTGAGTGTGCTGACTAAACACAGCCAGGAGGTGGTGCACGCCTTTAATCCTAGCACTCACGAGACAAGAGACAGTCAGATCTCTGGAGGCTAGCCTGGTCTACAAAGAGAGTTCCAGGACAGTCAGGGATATACAGAGAAACAAAAAACAAAAACAGAAGCAAACAAAACTAAACACATAACATTGTAATAAATTTACACAATATATATGATCCAAGTTACCTCTAATACATTACAATATGTGCATCACTATATGCATTTACATCTGAGTGCTTCTATGTTATTTGGGACCACACAGATTAGCTATAGGTCATAAGAAGAAAAAGAGCCTTAGAATATAAAGGTTATGCTTAAAAGTTGAGACAAATCTCCTGATAATAACTGTGCTAAAATATTCTACCCAGAATGCTCTGAAGGGTTATAACCGGTAAAAGACATCTTAGGGCCTTCACAAGGAACAAATAGCAACACCATTTGAAGAACTATCTGCTAGTCTGACTTCATAAAAGCTCCCTTTTCGGTGAATATATTCTTCCCAGAACTAAGAAGGTTGCTGTAGTTTTTCTGAATCTCTGTTGCAGAGTTTACAGGCTTCATCAACTAGGCAAGAAACACCTTGAGGCAGGACACAAATAATAAAGCCCTAGAGGGGCGAGGTAAATAAATGTGTGAGACAGAACTAGGATGACAGATCTGAAGAGCCTCTGGAGTTAGACAGAGGCAAAAAGCTACATAAAATCGTACTTTCTGTTCCAAGGTGACAAGGAGCAATAGCTTGCAGTAGACAGGAGGGCCAAGGAGCCCCCAACATCAGGGGGACCTACAACAATGAAAGAAATAGTTGGGGGCAAGTGATATCAACAAAGCAGCTGTCAAGATAAGCGTCATCGTGAGGCTGGTGGGGTGTGTGTGTGCACGTGTGTCTGTGTTGGGGGCTCCACATTCTGGAGCCGACCTCACTCTCTGGCTTCGTTCATTCTTAGCTTGGCTTTGAGGAGTGAGCAGAGCCAAGAAAACACAGAAACTATTAAAGTTCCCCGGTAGACTGGGGAAGACCCAAGGGTGCTAGAAGGCAGGAAGCCCCTTCTGGAAAGTCCATGGATTCAAAAGAAGAAGAACTTGGAGCCAGCAGCTGGACATGGCAGTACATCCTGCAATCCTAGCACTGGAGACTCTTAAGTTGGAGACGAGTTCTTATGGCCTAATGAGGCCTTGCCTCAAACAACCATTAGCTCCTCACTATGGAGGGTTTTTGAGATTACAAAGGAAACTCACAGAGAACTCTATCTCCATGTGGGTTCCATCTGGGCGGGAAAATTAAGCCCAACAAGAAAAAAAAAACTTAGAGATTGAACCAGGCCACTCCTACATGCCACTCAAACTAAACAGTAGCACTTAGGAGCTGATGCATAGCTTTAACTGGAAAATAAACTAGTTTCCAAATACTGAGAGGTGGCAAGGAAACTACTTTCAAAATATAATTTCATTTGTTCACTGGGGTAAATAAAGGGCACACACATGCCATAGCTGTGTGTGAAGGTCGGAGGACAACTTATAGGAATCAGTTCTCTACTTCCATCATGTGGGTTCCTGAACTAAAATCCAAGTCATCGCGCTCTGTGGCAAGCACCCTGGCTCACTGAGCCATCTTGGTAGTCTCAAAAGATGCTAGTTTGATTAACTTCTTGATTATTAAAGATCCATTCAACATTTCAAGGAAATAACTGGAGTGGCAAAACAATGATGCTGTAAAATTCATCAGGAGTATAATCCTTTTTCATACACTACTAACAAAAAATTGAACAGCTATCAGAATGAAATTGCAAAAACAGTCAATAGGTGTTTCTGTTGTACTGAAAGATTCAGATTTCTGAGATCTTTTTCCAGAAATGAACAAAATAGAGTGCTCAAGCGATGGATGAGGTGGAATCTTCTTCTTTAGCTTCTCCCCATCTCTGAGTTTTCAATACCAAGTCTAAGAACCCTACAGTGTGTGTGAAGCAGAAACAACACACAGGTGTCTAGGGGTAGCAGTGAGAAATGGCAGACGGTTAGAATTCAAAGGTTAACGTTTAACTTAAAGGTTAAGTTCTTGATTTTCTTCAGAAGTTAAAGATTTTCTGATATGACTTGGGAGCCACCTAGCAAACTGTGGTTCAACAAAATGCATGCATAAAAAAACTGTTATGATCCAGGGAAGACCCGGCTCTGATGAGTGCTCCATGAACACTGTCCCCATTACCCTCACAGAGAAGTTCCAGTGGCCAGGCCAGAGCCTCGTGGAGGCGTCTATCTTCCCAAGCATAGACCGCAGAATCAGGTTCTCTCTTCCCCTCTCTGTGGCTCACATACTTATTCTTGAATTTACAGTGGAAATTTTTACAACTGCTTCCCAACTAGTTTAACTTTCAGAGATGGAGAATGCTGTTTTCACTGCCTTCCAAAATGTCTCCCTGGCTTTGAAGACACAGAATAGCTGCTTAATTTTCTCCCAACTTAACTTTCCTCACCTGCAAACTGGGATAGCATGGATGGTGGGTACTGAAAGGGTTAGAAGAGGCTGAGGCATAAAAGACTCCGCGCTCAATCCTACCTCCTGTGACCCCAGCTCCAGGCTACCTCATGCCCTCCTTGGTCTCTGTGTGTAATCACATACAAATGGCAGCCACACACACAAATGTATGAATATAAAATAAAAACAAATCTTTAAAAAATGTATTGTCAACGGGCTGGAGAGATGGCTCAGCAGTTAAGAGGACTAATTGCTCTTCCAACATCTGCATGGTAACAACTTCCAGTACCTCCAGTTCCAGGGTATCACACTGTCTTCTAGCCTTATCAGTCACGCAGACTTGTGACAGATTTACGCAGGTGAAATACCCAGACACACACAATTAAAAACAGATAATTCAAATTATGTTGTTGACACATGATTTAATGACAGATGGTGAATATTAATAGTCTTAAAACTCAGCATGTCTGTTTACAGTGGTAAAATGTAAGGAAATAACCATAACCTAAGGGAGTCTGTACAGTGTCCTGTGAACGTGGGGGTGCACTCATGCTTGGTCCAAGGAAAACGGACGCCAACAAAGGCATTCATTCACACACAGCTGGGCATGGCAGTAGACACCCATGAGCTCAACACTCTGAGGCTGATGCAGGAGGATCACAGGTTCGAGAAAACTCAGTCTACACAGCAAAGCTGTGTCTCTAGACAAAACGACAAGTTTGCACATAGAATTGAGTAGACAAAACCATGCCAGAAAAAAAAGACAACTCCTTTCAGTTCTGAATCTCTATGCCTATTAAAAAAAGAGCAGAGGGTACACCAAATGTTAACATGGACATCCTGTGGGTTGTCGAACTATACTAATCCTTAACTTTATTCTTTATAGATTACACAATTACTCCTGTGATTAAAAAGACATTAATTTTAAATCCCATGGGACTGGCATCAAATTATTGTGCTTGATTTTCTGATTTGTTTCTACCCCCCAAAATTCTTTAGCATTGAATATGATATTAATAGAAAAGAGAATAGAAATATTCTCCTTTAATAGAAAGAGAATATAAGGGTTCATTTGTTTGGTAGTTTTGAAGGTGAGGAAAACAGGAAGAACATAGCTAATTGTGTAGCTTTTTCATGACTTCTAAGCGGCCTGCTGGCTTCTCTCATTGAACATGGACCACTACACCATGAGGGGTGCCCTGAGCTTGGCAAGTTTAGCAGTATCCAGCCTGATGGAAGGACGCAGCTGACGCCCCTGACACTGGAGGAAACAGGACACCCTCCGCACTGGTGGCTCTGCATCAAACTTTGTCCTTTCCAATATGCTTCAGAGTTTCCTGCTCAAGCCCACTCTGGCTGTGTCTGACCAATCCGTGGGGACACTGCTGTCAGCTGTGAGAGGGCGGAGCGAGGATGGCTGCGAGTCTAATCCGTTTAGCAGAACTGCCAAGGATGACTCGGTTGTCACCATGATGCAAACTAAGGAGCACAACACAAGCAGATGCTGGGGAAATCACCTTAGAAACCGGTCTACCCCAAGACACACAGACCATCCGTAACGGGTCATCAAAGCCAATTCAGGTTCTTTGATGTTAAAAAAAATGCTCCATGGAAGAATCCAATCATATAATAAAATCACCTTAAATGTTTAAAACAGTGAGAGTGGAACAAAATCATTTCCTCCATGACATTCAATAAGACAGGCTAACATTTATAATTGACATCAAAATTTTTGTTTATCTCTAAAGGGCAAGTGGGGGCAGCTTCCAACAAAACGAAGAAGGGCGTAGAGCAGAAGTCCTTATAAACAGCTGTCCTGAGAATTTCTCCTTTCCCGAGGAATCTAAGAGTGAAGTAATCCTACAGTGACCATTGGGTGGGCTGCAACTACCGTCTTCAGAAAGAGGCAGGAGCGAATAAGCTCAGGCATCGGCTCCAGCACTAAGTTAAGTACTGTGCGCACTACATGGGGTGTCTTTCGTGTGCAGTTTTCTCACCAGAAGACGCAGGGATGTATTTATGTTACAGTGTGTTATATAATATGAGATCACATCACTTATGAAAACCCCGGAGCACAGCACGTGAGGCTCAGTAGGAGCACAAGAATGACGCCTGCAGTAGGAAGTGGCCGGGACCTCTGATGCAGGAGTCTAAGTAGGGAGCCTGCTTGGTTGTTTTCAAAACAAACGAATCCCATATACACCAGCTGCATGACAGTCTCCTCTGAACTGAAAGAGAAGGCACTCGAGACTCATGGGGTAAATAAAAGGTCACACTCTAGCAAAGCTGGAGCCTGGAAGACTCTGGAAGGCCCCTCCTGAGCTTTAGGGGAGCAAGCATCTCTGAGAGCTCTTGGGCCTGACCTGCTGTCTACAAGTTGGACAGAGAGCCCCAGAGCTTCGGCTTTCCTGAGTCCTCATCCATGCCAGGGAGAACTTTCTGGGATACAGCTTTTAAGTTATCGCTGTTTCTGTAAATAGCCCCTCCC
This sequence comes from Bramus lutescens, assembly GCA_001685075.1. Classification (NCBI taxonomy): domain Eukaryota; kingdom Metazoa; phylum Chordata; class Mammalia; order Rodentia; family Cricetidae; genus Bramus; species Bramus lutescens. The sequence goes on along the minus strand of LOEQ01000430.1, from coordinate 467,846 downwards.
CCCACACCTGTCAGTAACCCCAATACAAACTCAGGGATTCACCAGGCTGGACTTCGGTTCAGCTATGACTTTAAAGTGGTCTACATGGGTTTCCTTTTGAGGAGGTGCAGGTGTGTGTTTGTGTGTTGTGTTGTCCTAGGAAAACGTTGTCCTAAAACAACGCCTTAGTTTATAATACATCGCTGGCTTCCTGTGCAGTCAATTTGAAGGGTAATACAATGATTTCTATTAATTGCTGTAGGTTGCAGGGGGAAAAGTTATTGTACCGCAAAGTAAATACACAGAACATAGCTTAGAGCCAAGCCAGTTTTTGTGATGTCCAACACACACACACACACACACACAC
>LOEQ01000430.1:434024-448682 GCA_001685075.1 Bramus lutescens | reverse complement strand
TCTCACACACACACACACACACACACACACACACACACACACACACACAGGGTCCCCTCAGCAGTGAGCATCACAGAGAATCATGTTGCTTGGTTCAGGGGAGCCTTTTCTGACTTCAGCCCTGTAATGGATGCTTCAGTGGCTGCTGGGAGGGCAGAAGACATGGAGAGGGAGAGGGGGTTTTAGCAGTGCCACCAGGAACATAGACACCAGGGCAGCATCAGATTCAGTCTCTAAGGAAAAGGACCACATCAGATAGTTCTTCCAGCTGTCTCCTGCCTGATTGCAAATGACATGGAGCCCAGAGTCACACAGATCCTACCTCTCCTCCAGCATAGCACCACACAGCCTTGCCTAGCCTCACGGCACTCCTTGGAATTAGGTGTAGCTATGACCAATCGCTAAGTTAGTGGTTCTCAGCCTTCCTCATGCGTCGACCATTTAATACAGTTTTTCATGTTGTTGGGATCCCATTTATTTTCGTTGCTACTTTATAACTGTAATTTTGCTACTGTTATGAATCATAATGTGAATATCTTTGTTTTCTGATAGTCTTAGGCTACCCCTGTGAAAGGGCCATTTGACCCCCCCCCAAAGGGTCTTAACCCACAGGTAGAGTAACATTGCTCTAAGCAATGAACATATTATTCTGATAAGCAAGGAAGAATATGAGAGAAGACAGATTTGAGGAAAATAGGGGTACAGGCTGCAGCCTAGCTTATAAGGGGAACCGAAACTGCATATGTTGAAAGGCAGAATCTCAGTGATCATGGCTTCTAAAGAAGTTAACCTTAGGAAAATACCGGAAGTCTCAGGAGGTCTGGGAGCAACTGTGACTCTCAGCTTTCTCAGTACGCCTTATTAAGTGTTAAGTGACGTAACAAAGCTCTCCATTTGTGCGCACATTAAACTGTAACCGCTCTCTGATGGGCGTCATCAAGAGAGGAGACTAAGGCCCGCAGAGGTCTGTTATGTAATTTACTGGTGCTTGTTGGCTTCCAGCCTCTCTGAGAAAACTGGAGCCCCAGGTTCAGGGAGAGACCCTTCCTCAAAGGAATGGCTGAGAATGACAGAGGAAGATACCAGATGCCCCCTGGCTTCCGCACGTGCATGAAAAGAATTTTTTTTTCAAAAATGAAAATTAAACATGCCACATAAAACTGAGTACTTTAAGCATTTCTAAGCACACAATTCCATGGCCTTACCACATTCAGTCTGATGAATGGACAACACCACCTTCTCCCTGCAGAACTTCTCATCCTGCAAACCCTAAACGCGGTGTCTACATCTCTCCCATTCCTGCTCCCTCTACCCCGGTAACTTGCATTCAACTTCCTGTGTCCGCAAATTATTTGAATACTTTAGGAACTTCATCGAAATGAAATTATTAAGTATTAATACTCTTGTGATTGGTTCATTTCAATTGACACAAGGTCCTCAAGGTTCATCCATACTGTACCACATGTCAAAATCATCTTCCTTATTATAAGCTGTCTAATATGCTATTATATGCATTTTTTACATTTTATTCCTTCATTTATTAGTTTATGCTTGGGTTGCTTCTTCCTGGGAGCTGTTGTGGTTGACTAGGCTATGTGTATAGACAGCTGTTCAAGCCTCTGGTTTGNTTTGATTTCTTTTGAGTACACAGCAGGCATCACCACTGTGTTTTCCACTGCAGCTGTACTGCATGACTTCCACGGGCCATGCGGTCCCACAGCGATCAGCAATACCCTTGTGTTCCTCATGTCTCCACCCGCAGGGTGATGTCTCTGTGTCACTGGGGCGATGTCAGGATTCCATGCTCTTTGTGGTTGTCAGAATAGATTCGATAGAGAAAAGTCTATTCTCTATCTGTTGACCCTTTACCAATTTTCAATTGTGCTTTTAAATTTGTTATTGCAGGGTTTGCAGTTCTGTGTATACTTGAAGCATCGTCCCCTTTTAGAGATAAATGATTTGGAAATACTTTCCCAACGTGCAGGCTGCCTTCTCGAACTGCTGACCTTTGACTCCACTGTGTGGTCTCCATCTTCACTGAAAATTTAATTTGAATATTTTTTAAACTTAAATTTAAAATTTTAAAATTTAAACCCTCCTTTTTTAAAGCAAGCCATCTTTGATAAGCTCATAACAGATAGTAGGCACCCTTTATGTAAACACAATCTTCTGGACATTTGTGTCTAAATATAAATAGCTCAGTGCACATCTGTGGCCCTAGCATGGGCTGAGTATGGAGTAAGCCAACCAGTAAGCTCACAGCTCTCAGGTTCACATTGTGAAGGGCAAGACTCAACATGTTCTCAGGACCTTGGCGTAAGAGGTCCAAGGAGAAAGAGCAATGCTCTAAGAGGATTCCTTTGTGGAAAGCGTGTTTGTCTTAAGCACCAGCAGACAAATGCAAAAATGGCAAGGAGAATTTTTTCAGAATTTATTATTTTTAAAGATTTATTTATTATGTATACAGTGTCTTGTCTGCTGGTATGCCTACAGGCCAGAAGAAGGCACCAGATCTCATTAGAGATGGTTGTGAGTCACCAAGTGGTTACTGGGAATTGAACTCAGGACCTCTAGAAGAGCAGCCAGCACTCTTAACTGCTGAGTCACCTCTCCAGCCGCGATGGTTTTGTTTTTTAGATTATGTATGTATATGTATCCCTCTGTGTGCAGCACTGGCATGGGAGTGCAGTGCCTGCTAAGGCCAGAAGAGGGCATTTGACTCCCTGGAGTTGGAACTGGAAACAGTTATCAGCCACCCTATCTGTGTGGAAACCAAACTCAGGTCCTCTGCAAGAGCAGCGACTGCACTAAACCACCAAGCCATTTCTCCATCCTCAGCACTTATCAGGTGCCTCAAGAGTGAAGCCATTTACAGTTCACGGTTTAATATTTTCAGTCTGACCTGGGGACCATGCCATGGCGGCAGTCTACTTTAGAGCATGTTTATCATAACACAGTGAAACCACCTCCACCCACAGTTACTCCTCCTCCAGCTTCACCTCTGTGGCCATTGGCAAAACCTGCTCTACTTCCTGTCTTTATGGATTTGCCTTCTCGGGACATACCATGTGAATGAAAGTTTCAGTGAGGGGTCTGCTGTGACCAAACTGCTGTTTACAGCAGGGTTTTCAGGATTCGTCCACATTGTAGTGTGTACTATGATGTGCAGAATTGCATCTGTTAATCAAACTCAGTATCTCTTCAATATCTCTTCCGTATCTTTTCTTGTCGTAGCCAAGCTGTTGTGTGGACACCATTTGCATCGTACAAGAACATGGTTAGAGATGAAGTTTCTTGGTTCAAATGACAGAGATTTCCAACAATAGTATAGTAAGACTTAGCTAACAAAGGCTGCGAAATACATCTTGGTGACACTGTTGCCTCCACGATGTCCATAAAATTATATTCTTTTAAGACCGCAGATTAACATCCGTCATTTATTCCCCAAATAGTAAATCTCTGATTTGGGGTTCTAAAGTTACAATGGAGAATAGGATCCATTTACAAAGTTTAGAGGCATCAAGGAGAGTGCTAATTAAGCAAAAGCTTAGAATGAAACCTATAAACACAAGCATGAGCAGACAAACAGTAATTAGAAGAGAGCTGAACACAGTTGTGGAGAAAGAGGAAATGCTTATTAAAACTGTCTTACAAAAGCCTACGTCCCTCAAACAAATTTGGGTTCGTAGTATTATATATATGTTAACATGTGTGTGAGTAGACATGTGTGTGCCAGATTGCTTGCACATATATGCACACCAGCAAAGAGGTTGACATTGGGCAGCTTTCTTCACCAATCTTCACCTTGTGCTTTGAGACAGTCTTTCCCTGGAGCTCACTGAGTCAGCTGGGATGGTGAACCAAAGAATTCAAGAGGTCCACTTGCCCCCTAGCACTGGGGTTACAGAGGCTTAGCGCTTCACCCAACTTAAATGTAGGTGCTGTGGATTAGAACTCAGGTCCTCCAGCTGGGGCAGACTGAGGGGCCACGACAGTGACGCTGGGATGTGTCTCTACTTACGTATACCGGCTTCATGAGATCCTATTCTCTTTGGATGTAAACCTTGCTCAACCTAGGCATAGTAGGGAGGGCTTTGGACTTTCCACAGGGCGGGGTGCATGGCACTCCCTTAGGGCTGGAGGGGTGGNGAGGGTCTGTGGAGGCAGAGGGAGGGGACTGGGAAGAGGGAAGGGAGTGGGAAATTGGGATTGGTATTATTTTAAGTAATAAAAACAGGAAAAATAATAATAAAAAAAAAGAACTCATGTCCTCATGTTTGTGTGTCAGGTTCTTAACATCTAAGTCATCCCCTAGGTTCTCATATTTTGATAAATAGTTGCCAGGACTAAGAAGGCTCCTCCTCATTTTATGCTTGAGGGCAACTTCAGTCATTTGATAAATGTAGAATACACATTTCTTCTATACACACAACTGGTCATAATTTCAAAGATTCTTGGAAGGAGACACACTGGACTCCTGACTTATCTCAGTATTTAGTATCAGTTACACTATCGTCTTTCCAATCTATTCCTCATTCCGCTAAGCTCTGGCCTTTTTCATTTGTCATCAAAAGAAATACAGAACAGCTGTGGCCAATATGCATTCATTATTAACAATAATAACTTATCACTCAACATTTTTCCACACTGAGTTCAAGTTTTGCTTGGCCTGAAAGCCTTGTTTTTCCTAACTTTTAAACCACCTCACAGCCTTTGCAATGACTCCCATCCTCCTCTGCTTGTGGAGCTAAGGTGGGTTCTTACCCTCCTATGGCTAGAATAGGAACTCGGTACAGTGTGGTTTCTTACTTGGCCTTTCTACTGACAAGGTCTACACTCAAGCGCTGGAGCCAGTCCGAAAAGGACGAACTTGATAGGCTACAAAACTCACCCAGGACTGCATTTGTGGTAGGGCATCAGGGTGGAGATGATGCTGGTATCCGTTAAACCCCAAATGTGTATCTCCTGAGCTTGTGTTTGTCATTACTGCCCACAGGAAGAAAAGGAATTGCTGTCTTGGTGTCCCTACCCTCTGCTCTGGACATCATTTTCTACTTGGCTTTCAGTCCCATCTCTAAATGATTGGTTATTGGACCGTTGATCTAAAGATCCTCCCACTCTTGCCTCCAACCGAGGCATCTACCCTTCCACACCTTGCTGATCATCAGACACGTTTAAACAAGTCTTCTGGCTAGTAGTGGTCCCTTCAGAACACTTACAGATATAACCCTTTTTACACACTCCACTGCGACTGCAGATCCCTAGTCAAACATGCTACCAGTGTGCTTCAATGGGGCGAGCTCCTCAAAGTCTGACGAGCGGTCCTCTAATCAAACTAGATGGCATTTTCACCATTTTCACTCCCTTTGGTTGCCACTCCATCACGCGGAGGCCGCATTAGTCAGGCAGGGTCTGCTCTCTCAGGCCACCAACTGCCACCTCCCAGCCCGCAAGGTATTTCCAGATTAATTCTGTGCTGTCCACTGGATAGTTGCCTCCCTTCCTCCACTACCATCAAATTTTCTTCCAGGCCATAAAATGTTTTGCTCTGAGCTGTGAAGGCCATCCTTCATTCATGTTCCATCTAAATGGCATACTTCTCTCTTCTAGGCTGTACATCCTCTCTGCAGCTTGTGCCCTCTGAGGACACCATTCAAAACCAGTATCAGCTTCCTGGTAGATAAGCCATCGGTGTCTATGGATTCCAAGAAGAGTTCTTTAAAACAACCTTCGGCCAGCTCTTCTACCATTTAATTCACTCTTCCGGCACCCACTCAGCATTATCAGACCCCTTCAAAACTAGAAATTTTGCCTTAGGGTTAAAAATAGACAATGTGACCCATTGATGGCATCTAAAAGCCAACCTCCTCCTCTACTCAACAGAGAAAGGAGATTTCTCCATGCCACGTCGCTGACGTGTGTAGAGTGCTGGCCTTGATGTGTGATGAAGACTGTTCTCATTTCCTGTTCGAGCTGCTGACTTTCCCACTGTGTAGTCCTACTTGACTTCCCGCCACTCCTCTCTGCCTTTGCAGCAGCCTTCTTGTTCCATGTCAGCTCTTTGTTCAGGCTGCTGGCTTTCCTCCTACCTTCCCATCCTTAATTAGAATCGACTTTTCTTCTTTCCTGAGCTGGAATTTCATTAAGGTGCCCCCTGTACTGCTGGATCCCCATATCTTTTTCTATCCAGTTTCTGCATTGATGGCTTCCTCTTAAAACACTTATGAGCCATGTTCATCAGTTCGACTGGTGAATACTGCTGATGCAGAGCCTTTGGAGAGTCCAGGAAACACTAACACATCCCTCAATAAAATACTCGCCCAACCCCTACCTTTCGAATATTGAATTTGGGATATGGCAGCATCCTAGCTACTGCTTATGCTTTCTCCTTTAAAATGATTCTATTAGGGCAGGAGGTGTTGCTCAACGTGCAATATGCACATTTGCTCAGTATGCAAGAGGTCCTCACTTCAATTCCCAGCACTAGAAATAAAAACTCCAAGGGTATCTGATTCTGTCAGGCCTAAGAAGACACCAGGATCCCAACACCATCCATCTTGACAGCTTGATCACATGCTCAAGAAGCCTGCTCAACAGTCTCATAAATGAGCGATTGCATCAGAAGTCCTTGGAAAGGTTCCTTTTGCTTTATCTAAAATTTTATTCCGAAACCTGCAAACGCTCTGCACAGTGACTTCCTGGCATGTCCTCTGGAAGGAGAAAATAGACGTTAACGGAGGCTTTTAAAATTCCTACCTGGCCATACCTGTGAATCCTTGGGTAAGCTCTGCATTGATAAGCCACAAATGAGACTTCTTTGCCTTCCTTTCACCCTTATTTACTGCAGATAAGGCAACACCCAAGTGGTGTTTTTCCTTATACCTTTCTCATTATGATCTAGTTGTTAAACCTATTCTTGTTCCTTAGGATGACCTCTTCATATTCAATAGTATCGAACACCTATAGAGTATCTATATTAGGAGGTTAGCGCAATATCAGGAATACAGATGACTTTATCTAAACATTAAACCTGGTAAGGTATTTATTCTTATCCCTATCCAACAGATAACAACATCCAGACTCAAGGCAACTCCACAACACTGGATTGCTAACTACTGGCCTTTCAATCTCCCATGGGTACCACTGCCCCCTAGGTCTATAAAGGAAAGGCTGGTGAGAGATGCTAGCACTGAAGGGCAACTTACTTTTCCCCTTTGATTCTGGGGCAAAGGGAATTATGCTCACAGGAAAATATGGGTTTTTAATTAAATATGTGTTAATGACTCATATTTTCCCACAATCACCAAGCGTAACAGGAAATACTTATTCATTATCTCTCACTCTCAGCGGAGGGTTAAGTTTCTGGACCCCCATACCCTGCAGGAACCAAAGCCTGAAAACGCTCAAGTCCCTTTAACTGCAAATGCCTCGGAACTCCTCCTCCACACAAGCATACATCCTGTCTTTATAGTAGTTAGTACACTGTAAATGCCAAGTTACTAGCTATTACTCTGTTTCATTTAGGGAATAATGACGGGGAGGCTGCATATTTTCAATACACACAAATTTTTTTCTAAATATTTTTAAAGAGTCTCAGGCTGGATAATGCATAGATCTGGGATTCATAGATATGGAAGATCAACTCTCTCTCCTATCTACCTATTTTTTTCTCTAATGACGAATACGATGGTAGATAGATAGATATAGATATAAACAGATAACTGATAGATAATTGAAAGACTATGACATAAATACAGTATGGTATGATTAAGAAATCTACCGGTGGGATACATAAAATAATGACATCAGTTTTGGAAACTAGAACAATACTTTCAGTTGGAGAGGGATTCCTATCCCGTGGAAGAAAACCAGTTAATAAATTAGGAATTCCAACTAACATGGCAATATCACTGGTACCCAGTTCAGTAGATAGAATTGCATGGTTCCTAAAAGATGCTATAAATAGGAAAAATAAGTGTAAGTTTCAAAAATTCTGAGATAAAGATCTACAGGAGTTATATTGCTTGGAAGAGCACTCTAAGTCAGAAGGGAACACTGTTCAGATAATTTAAAAACTTTATATATCAGTGACTCATTTATTGGGGAAATTAAAAGCAAACACACCCACAACTTCAGTAGCAAACAGCCTGGGTCTCGGTCTAGAAGCCACATGGTCACACACAGAGCTACTTTAGTCTCCTTCAACCTCTGAAGAAAGAGGGAATTCATGATTGAAGGAGTGAGAAAAGGGTCACGTTCCCAGAAGGGCCATATTAAAGATCACGCACTAGCCTGGTTGGATTTTTTTTGTCAATTTGACGTCAGCTTAGAGTCATCTGGGAAAAGGGTATCTTAACTGAGAAGATGCTGCCATCAGATTGACTGTAGGTAGGCAAGTCTGTGGGGCATTTTCCTGAGCAATGATTTGTATCGGAAGAGACATAGGCTATGAGTCACACCTGGGGTGGTGGGCCTGGGTGCTATAAGAAAGTAGGCTGAAAGCGGGTCAGTGGTGGGGTACGCCTTTAATCCTAGCACTTGGGAGACAGAAGCAGGTGGATGTCTGTGAGTTCGAGGCTAGCCTGTTCTACAAAGTAAGTTTCAGGACAGCCAGAGCTACATAGAGAAAGTCAGTCTTGAAAAACAAAACACACAAACAAAGAAACAAAAGAAAAACAAAACAAAAACCAAACAAGACCAAAACAAGCAAGCAGGCTGAGCAATCCATGGACAAGGCAGTAAGCAGTGTTCCTCAACAGCCTCTGTTTCAGTTTCCACCTCTAGGTCTTGTCTTGTGTTCCTGCCCTGAGTTGCTGTGGACTTTGCGGCAGAAGTGTAAGCTGTAACAAACCCTTTCCTCTCCAAGTTGCTCTTGGTCATGGTGTTTTATCACAGCAATAGAAACCCTAAGACACATATTCTCTAGATTCAGTCTGAGTCCAGGCTCTGCCATTTGTTACCTGCAGTCCTGGGCAAGTAACACAAACCTTCGTTCTCTATTCCCTTGATAGTAAATGGAAGTAGAAAGAAACTCCATCAACTAAAATAACCCTATGGACTCTAGATTTGAGCAGGAAGGATCCCAGGACCAATACAGTAGAATTTAATCCAAAGAACTCAAAATTCACAACAAAATGGCCCTGGGTAGAAAGAATATAAAACACTGAACCTGAATTTATGACAGAAACAGGCCAACGCAATTTCTTCATTTTTGGCCCCTTCTGGCCCCTCTGACACAGACACAGCAACCCATCCATACACACTCCTGTGCAAAGTGCATGGCTTTGAGGGGCACCTGCTTAAAACTTTTTCAACTCATAGCCATCCCTGTTTTCTACAGCTTGCCCCTGGAGCATAACATTCCAAAATAATACAACTAGACCAGACAGTTCATCCACGAAGTACAAGGTCAGCTGCTGGCTGCTTTTCCTTAGGCGTGTATGAGACAAAGAGGAGATCCCATCTATAAGGTGACAAAAGGCAGCTGTGAGGAGGCCAAAGGCTATCCACTCCAGTGAACTATCTGAAGGTGGGGAGCAAGGCCTAAGACACCTTCTGTTGTAGGAGCACATACTCAGGTAGAGACCATACACAAACACCTTTTTCATCTCTTGTTTCTCTAGATGAGCCTGAATATATCTATAACTGCCATCACTGAGACAGCTGACTGCTGCAACTTGCCTCTGCTATCCTCCTTGAAATCAGAGCCAAGTTCCTGCAAGGTCAAAGTAACCCCAACACAAAACATTGCCACCGAAGGACTCGCAAAACATTGCCCCTGGTGCCTACGATGAAGGATTAACCAAAGACAAGTCAGAATCCTTAGCTTCAACTTAAACTTCCTACTTATTTCCAGGTGGCGTTGGTATTGTTCCTAAGTAGAAAGTCGAAGATGGTGAAACCAACCAATGCCCCCTGACAGCCACATGCTTAGACCTCTTCAGAGTCAAGTTCTGTACATGCAGTGTCTAAAAAGTCGGGTTCAAGAGCAACCCAAGGCAGCAAGGCTCTTCCAGAAGCACGTATAAACAGTGTTGTCAACACACGACAATCTCGGGCTCCTAGCCAAGAATCAAGCCGAGAGGACTACAGATTTGCAAGACTTGACATGACAGCATACAGCAAGTAGCAACACTGCCTTTCTAAAGGACAGGGTCCGTTGAGACTGTAGAGAGATAATTGGAGAAGCAGGATCCCAAAGCCACTAATGAAGCTTACAGGAGATAAACATCTAAGTGTCCTTAATAAAATTCCCACCCTAGGCTCAACTTTTATGCCCATCTCCTCTCTATATTTGCAGCCAGTTCTTAAAATCTAACACTAAGTGCAGAATTTTATTGTGATAACTATTGTTATTCCTTTAATATTTAGAAACCTTTGTTCATTATTTCAAGATTAACTAGAGTGCACTAAGTTTCAGGCACTCAAAGAAATACAAAAACTCTTTGAACTTAAACCATACTCACACATAGCATCACAGCCATGCCATTCCCTTCAAATTCCACCTGAGTTGAGGACAATATCAGTGCTACACTCTTTTTCTTTCAAAGACAAACATTCTATCAATGCCTTTTTCCTTCCCAGTCCAGCTGTTTGTCACAGAGACATCACAAAGCAGATGAAATGCTAGCAGCCAAAGTCAGACAACCGATTGGCTGTTCATGCTGTGCACTTCACAGGCAAAGGACTGCTACCTAAGAGCAGAGGTCATTCAGATAGACTGCAGTCCGTAGCGGATGTGAGCAGGAACGCTCTGAGTTCCCTGTGGATTCCCATCACCCTTGCCAAGGGACAACGGAGACCTGGGGAGATGACTCAGTGGGTAATGTCCTGAGGACCTGAATCTGAATGTCCGAAACTCACACAAAACTGACGTGGTTGAGCAGCCCCAATGCTCCGAGAGTTGAGAGGAGAGGTAGCTCAGGAGAATTCTAAGGAACTGGCAGCCAGCTAGCCTGCCAAATGCAGGAACAAAACCCAAGAAACTGTCTTGAACAAACTGGAAGGCCAGGGCCATCATCCAATGCCCTCTGTTGTTGTCCTATACATATGCCATGGCACTAGCAGGCCCATATTTATTTTATACAAATGAGTGTATACACATACACACACACACATACACTGAAAAGGAATGGTACCTTTGGGGGGATGGCTTATGGCATAAGATGGTGTCTTCAAATATTATGAATTTTTCCTTTACCATGTGAGCTGCTAAGGTATGCAGAAAAACATCTACACAGAAGTATATATTAGATTGATATCTAGATAACTTTTTAGTTCATTGTTCAATAAGGGACCCTTGGACCAGCATAGCCAGGTCTTTGATAACATAGGAGGGAAGAAGGCAAGTCCACACCTCCTCAAATAAAAAGGGTACAGTCCCTTAGGCACATCATCACTGAACAGCTCCCCTAATCTTCCATTACATTCAGCCACAGAAGGATGGGCCATGGTCTCCCTGAGCCTGCCCCTATCTCCTCAGAACTGTCAGCAGATGGTATCTACTCCCCTTAGAATTCTGAGGAGCTGACTGTCAGGCAATACCTGGAAGGTGTAACAGACGCCTGAGTACTTTCAAGGACAGCCAGCCAAAGGCGATTTGAGGACAGCTCTGGGCTGTGTGCTCCAGTCTCTTATGATGTCTGTCTACAGAACAATCACTTGGCCCTGTTTGGGCAGGGCCTGCTGCCTTGCTGGTGTCGCAACACTGCTCTATGGATTGTCCTTCTCTACCCAGCACTCAGGTACCCTCATGACCACTTGGGTCTAGTCAAACATCACACTCCATACTTAAGGCCAGAATTGGTCCAGCTGCTAATCAACTGGAGTGGAACTTCTGTGATGCAGGTTCATTCTTCTTCTGTAGTACTTAAAAAAAAGCAGTAAAACATATAAACTATCAAATTTGCCATTTCAACCATTTTTCAGTTCATCGCAATGTCACTCGGGACAGTCACATTGCTATGTATGTGACATCAGCCACTAATACAGCCAGAACCTTTCATCTCTCGAAATAGAAAGACTTCTCTGTCAAACAACTCCTCATTTTGTTTCCTCAATGCCTCGCACCAGCCCTTTACTCCCAGTCTCTGTGGCTCTATTACTGGCTCTAAATGGAACAATACACTGTCTTTTCCGTGACTGACTGATTTCCCTTAGCCTACTGTCCTGACAGCTGATCTGTGTTGAGCATATGCCAAGCTCCCCCTTCCACAGCTACTCATCCATTTTCATACCTGTGAACTCACATGTGGCTTCCATCACTTGACTCTCTAGAATAATACTTCTCTGAACATGAGTATATGACCGTCTCTTCCAGTCCTGTTTGCGACTCTTTTGTGTATTTATGCAAAGTGGAAATTCAGGATCATGGGGTACAACTGTCTTTATTTTCTTCTGCTAGACTAGACGCTGTCTGTACTACTACAGCTGTTCCTAGCTAACGAGACCAAGAAGGCAGAGAACCAGTGCTGGGGCTGGCAGGGCTCTTCACGTTAGTACATGGTGACCAGTGCTCAAAGGTGCTGTGTTTCCCTCCATACGGTAAAAATGACTATGCCCCTGCCACCATCAGGCAGATATAGTGACCACATAAAAGGGCAGGTGCTGTGGCACTAACAAGGCTGCCTTGAGATATTATTTACAGTTTAATGTGCACCTCCTGAAGATAACAGTTTAGCCGAACAAGAATGGAATACTCAAGCCAGGATAGTGACTTTGGGTCACCCTTCAAAAACAGCCTAGCCCGTCTGAGATTTAAATTCTTAATTGTTCACAACAGACCAAAAAGAAAGCAATCAGCATCAAGCATACAATTTTTAAGTGTGATTAGTCATTCTAGGACTGATTTGTGGCTGTGGGGTAGATAGATAGCAATTTATTTTTCCTCTACAGATCTCCACGCATGAAGTGTAATTACAGATTTGTTTGCCTTTTCAGTGGTGTGGAATTAAAAACATAACCTTGGAGACTTAAAGTAGCATGCTTTCCTTCTTTATTTTCAGCTCCCAAATAAAAGTGTTTTGTATGAGATACAAGCTTGCTGATTCCAGCTACAGGATGTGCTGGGAATTGCTGCTTTTACCTGACGAAACCACCAGTTACAAGCTACAGGGTAATCGCAAACACCCTAGGGCGTGATAAGCGTGATTATGCCACCTCTGCAGTTTGCCACACGGTTGTATCATTAACCTGGGCTTTTCTTATCTCCTGGAAACACTCTATTCAAATATTCAGGGAACCAAGCTGGATATGTGAATTTTCTTGCAGGAAAATTAATTTCAATAAGTGCCAAGAGATTTACAGTGCTTCGGCCAAGTCTCACAACCTTGATGTTGGCTTCTTGAAACTATGGTTCTGGCCACACACCACACAGGTCCTTTTCTGTCCAGTTGTTGGTATTATTAAAGTACTAAGTCCACCTGTTCTTCAGTGAGAGACCTGTACAGTTCTCATGCCTTCCACTAGGGTCCACTCCACTCCTTGAGTTTTTTCTATCCCTTGTTCTGGGCATATGTGGCCTTAGAATATTCTGTATATTTCCTCAAATGGTCTCTACAAACCTACTTTATCTCTTATGTTCCCCAACCCTTAAACAAGTTTAAGAAAAGCAAGCAGAGCTGGGGAGAGACTCAATGGAGAAATACACTTGCTACCAATCCTGATGACCAGAGCTGCAATCCAGAAACCCGTATGTGATCCTGCATTTCTGCAATCCCAGCACTCCTGTTCTGAAGATGTGAGGAGACAAGACGGTTGCTCAAGAGCTTAGGGGCCAGCTAGCTTGAAGGACACAGTTGCAGCAGAAACAAGAAAGACCATGACTTAACAAGGGAGAAGGAGAGAACCCAGTCCCACTCCTGAAAGCTGTCCTCAGACCTCCACACACATATGGCATGTGCGGCATAAACACACACATGAAATAAATATATAAAGCAAAGCACACGTGGTAATATTTTATTATACCACTTAATGCCTCCCTCTAACATTTCTCCCTTGCATCTCATGGTGCAGGTGAATGTGGGACTAATGGAGCCGAATCACACAGACGAGAAAGGTATCTTTCTCATGATAGCAAACATACATTTTTTTGAAACTATATAATGAAGATACACAAAACTAAAACAAAGAAAATCTTTGTCAAGAAAAGAGACACAAGATTGAAACCTACTCACATTATCCCATTGAGCTGACTCCTCAGCCTTGAACATACACACACCCACAGATGTGAACACACTGGGGTCATCCACCCCATTTTGGACACTGCATCAGTTTTGTCTTTGAATCTGGGCTTCTTCCAGAATCTCTCTCAAAGTTTCTTGTGCTGCTGTTGCTCTTTCCAGAGATCCTGTACTGTGAACCTCTACTCTCCAAGTCTCCTCAACTCTCACCTCATCTACTTCCTGTGACTACTGACACTAGTGTACTCATGGGCGCGGGGGTGCCACAGCAGCATCACAGAGGCATTGTCCTGCATTTTAAACTACTGAGGGAAAAACATCACTACTCATAGCTTAAGGCAATGGTCTCAAAATTGGGTCATCTGTATTTTGGGGTCATATCACCTTAGCAAAATGGGGACTGTAGAGGTTGTTGTAATGTAAACAAGCACTCTCTCTCTCTCTCTCTCTCTCTCTCTCTCTCTCTCTCTCTCTCTCT
>LOEQ01000430.1:400271-424209 GCA_001685075.1 Bramus lutescens | reverse complement strand
GGACCTCTGGAAGAGCAGCCAGTGCTCTTAGCCACTGAGCCATCTCTCCAGCCCTGTTCACCTTAATTTGATAAGAAAAAGGAAACGTCAAGGTTCCCCACCAGGTGGCTTTCCTATGATCCTTGCCCCTGTTTACTGGCACCAGCCTTGCAGCTGCATGATGACCACCTTGACTAGCCTAGAGCCTCAGACACCTCACTACTAACGCCTTTCCTTCCTCATCTGCTAGTTGAGATAACAGTACACACTAGGGTGGGCCTCTGTGTGGACTAAATGAGTTACACACATAAGTAGTTCCTGGTATACGGTAAGAGCAGAACGAACCCTAGCAGCCATTATTCTGGATATATGGTGCTGTTAAGTGGTCACTTGTCAGTAGGCTGTTACAAGGACACGTCACAGTCTGGATGTCAAATGACCTCCAGAGGTCCCCAGGATGATGCTACCGGGAACTGACATACATTTCCTAGAAAACTTCTCTCTGTTGATATCCAAGAACCCAGGAGACTCAAGGAAAATGGAGAAGTGATAGTGACAGAATATAAGAGATAGTAGCATCGACAAATGAAAAAGCCTTTTTTTCTTAGAAAAGAAAGTCCTGAAATAAGTTCTTTGAACTTGGTAAATGCCAGCTGATGTCCATGACTTCTTTGTCCCCTATATCTGACCCAATGTCCAGCATGACACACATTTTGGATAAATTTCAGTGGTGTCAAGGAAACATGTGGCATGATAGCGAGTAAGGAAATACTGAGCACAACAGATTCTAGTTTTAGGAAAAAGGGACGAGCATGGTCAAAAGTGGATTCCGTGGAAGTGTAGAGCATTGCAAATTATATGCATACAGACACACACACGTGCATGCACACACATGCTTCTGTGGTCTGGAAAATGCTGATCACTGGATGTGCCTGTGGGACCCATTCCAAGATGCAAATGCATGAGCTCTCTGGCACGCATTTCTTTTGAGGAAGCAGGGTGTTTGAGTTTTAAAGATCAGTCAGTTTACAAATGAAAATAAAAGGTGCCTTTGCTGACCAGGAAGATTAGGGCCTGAAGGTTGTGCCCTACAGAACCTCTCCTTGTGGCAGGCAGTGTGGGGCTAACAAATGCAAAGAAAGAAGGTAAAGGCAAGGAAAGAGGTGAAGCTCACCTGGTGCTGGCATAGAGAAATGGTTTACCTTCCTCATCCACTGTAAGTCCCACAGTTTGGAGATGACATTGTCCTCATCTTGCAGGCAAAGAAAGAAGGGATCAGAATTGTTCGATTGGAATCAGGATTTCCCACTACATGACAAACCATGCTTCAGGCCCAGGTTACCTGTGCTCAAACATATGATGACTCTGTAACTCTCTACTGGGGTTGGCACAAAGCTGTTCTGGAGCATCTGGGATATAAGTGAGTGCAATGTGCAGTGCTCCCCCATCAAAGACAGTGGAGAAATACAAGTCAGCAGCCTTATCTTCATGGCAGATCTTTGCAGAGACTTCAGTATGCAACTGAGTGACTACCATTTGCTAGATTGCAGAAACATGCACGTAATTTGCAATATTCTACCACTTTTGAAATCCCCATGTTTGTACCATGGCACTTTTTCTTCACACCAGAATTTGCTATACTCAGTATTTGCTCTGCTCACTAACATCCCATGTTTCCCTGACACTACTGGAATTCATCCAAAATGGATGTCATGCTGGACATTGTGTCAGATATAGGGACAAAGAAATGACAGGGTGGATATCAGCTGACATTTACCGGATGCAATGCAGAACTTATTTCAGAATCTTCTTTTCTAAGTAAAAAGGACAAAATGGAAGGAAGAAGTGTGACTCTCCATGATAGAAACCCAAAGTTTCCTGGCTGTGCCTTTCAGAAAACAAAAGACGAAGCTTGTTGAGATTATACCTTAGGAAAGTGGATGGCTCACCCTCCTCTCTAATCAACCGCATCTCCTTCTTAATGGGCAGGGGATTGCTGGTGAGCTTGAACCTGGCCTCCATCCAGTTGTCCAGATATTACTGCTTAACTGCAGTCAGTTCTAGTAGCTTCACAATTTCTTTGATTCTTTTCCAATCCAAATTCCCCTTACTGGGGTGACTTCTGATGGTCTAGCCAGTGTATTATCTCACAGCATATGGAATTTGGAATGGTATTTCCATATGACGGCCATACACAATCCTCTTCCAGGTTCCATTCAGAAACACATGTGCTCCCAGTTAGCAGAGCAGGCCGAGAAGGGGTTGGACTGGGAAAATGATGGGGAAGCTGAGCTCAGAGAATCAAAAGGAAAAAAGAAAGGCTCCTTATACTGCTTAGCAGTAAAGATCATGGAAGTCAAACAGCTTTTATATGCAGGGACAGGTAAGAAAAATTGTATTGTGTATTGTATCCTGTGCTCTTGGGCTCTATTTTCCATTTGAAATTGTATGTGTCAGATAAATGTGGCTTCAGAAATCACAAGCTTTCTACAGCTTAGGCAATGACATCATGACTCAGCTAGTGACTTAAGACCGCTCTTTCCCCAGGGAACAAACTTTAGTGTTAGCTGCGTGCAGGAGTTTGCTCCGAAGTGAGGCAGCCTGACAGCTCTTGCGTGCCAGCAGACGTGTTCCACTCTGTCTCAACAGAAGGAGGGGATCCTCAAGGCGAGGGCGGTTTCCATAGCCCTGCATTACTTCAGCACTCTGCCAGCTCTGTCAGTGGGAGGCTTGACGGGAAATAACACCACCGGCAGCCACATCTTTCCGTAATTAATAACGCCCACCCTCGGGTTCTTCCCTGTTTATTAACACAAGCTTTGTAACAGAAAGTCCCTCAAGGAGGGGCTTAGTCCCACCTGTCATCCCAGCAACAATAGACACCAAGAAGGCTGCTGCAAATTCAAGGTCAGCCCAGAAGGCTCAGTGAGTATGTGGCTTGCCTGCTTATGTGGTAGAACCCTGTCTCCAAACAATAAGGTTAAATAATAGAGGAAAAGGAGGGTGAGGAGGCAAAGCAACAGCTTCACTTATGGCTGTAGTAAAAGGAGAAATTCTATTCAAGCTGATGAAGTTCCAACAGGAAATGTGTGAAGAACTTAAAAATCTGAAAGTTGACCCCAATATTATTGAGGAAATATGCCCATGATCAGAGCTTAAGACCCATGATGGGGGAACAAACACATGAAGATCTTTAAGAATGTAATTGAGAATGAAAGTTGGTAGCTGGTAATTGAGTAATTAAAGTCTAAAAACTGAACAAACCAGGGAAATCAGCATGTAAGCATCACAGTTAGCTGTCACACTTTGGCCGTCTGAGCGAACAAAGGACATAAGGCACATGAGAGCATGTGATCATGAGGCAGGGACCCTTGAAGCCTCTGGCAAGGTGAAAGCAGACAGACACTAGACACTTAAGTTGGCAAGAACAGAAACCTCACATTCCAGATTCTGGAAGACAAGATGTCTCTTTGCAGAATACCAACGGAACAGGAAGTGAAAGGGGACACCTGGCTTCAGGGTTAGGGACTAAAGCCCAGTTATCTTTGTCACTCGGAAGACACTGCCACTGCAAGCACGATTTCCCATGCAGGTAGGACATGTGCTCACAGCCTTGCCTATGGCTTCAAAAAACAAACGGCTCCCATTAAAAGACTGTCACTAGGATACATTAAATAGCCAGAGAGGCAGCTTAGAATGCTGTGCTGAAGGCCCTCAACATTTAGAGTTAAATTTGTTAGTGTTCTGAGATATCAATGGAAGAAAAGGCAGATATTTGGGTTTTAGATTGTGTGATCTAGATGTGGGATAAAATAGCATGTGACTTTATTTCTTAAAGATGCCCCAAGTCTCAAATGTCACTAGCTGTTGCTAGTTCAATGATGAAACAAGGGTGCCCAAAGGTGAAGTTACTTGTGATTTGAGGGAGTCAAAACACAGTCATCCTTCACCCTGAGTGACTTCAAAAGCTGGTTGTGGTATGTGTATGGAGAGTGTACACCTTGTTAGAACAGGTTCATGCACAGTTTGGCATCACCTAAAGAATGACCTAAAGAAGGCAGTTATCCTCTCTTCAATAATAAACTGTAATATCTACCTTTAGGATAGTCAAGAAATGTCAATAAGATACTAAGTCAACCAGACTTGAAGTTCTCTCTCTGCTTTTAATTCTAACATTCCCAGTCAGACCACTGGTATCAGAAGGTTGATCTTATGTCTTCCATGCTTTGTTTGTTGCTGCTTAGTTGGTTTGGTTTTTCTGAGACAGGTCTCATGTAGCCCAGGCTGGCCTCAAACTTGCTCTGTAGCTAAGGATGACTTTGAAGTTCTGATCCCCGTTTCCACTGGTGTCTATCTTTAACCATTTTCCTTTCCTTGCTTTTCTTCCTTTGGTGGATGACTCTTACATTCTCATCTAGACACTTATGAAGCCAAACTCTCTGCTAAGCCCGAGAGTCGTATTTCCAGCTGCCTAGGGATAACCATTGGGCCCCACAAAGATGACGTGTGCGGCCCTGTTCCGACCTTCACCTCAGCACACCTGGCTCCTCTGCTGACTTTGCCTCTCATCCAAGCAGATGTTGTAATCATCTTGGTAAGATGCCTTTCCAAGTTCACGCTCTCCTCCCTGTGGTAAATGTCTCTGCTCACTTACTGAATTTTGTTTTAAACAGCCACATTGCACTGAATGCATGCCAATCATTGCTCTAGGAACTTTACAAGACTGTCATCATGGATTTTTGTCTGCAACATCAAAAATCTTGCCAACTCCCCATCCATTCTCCATATGACAGTTCAAAAACTCACTTTTCCTCCAAATCCAAATATCTCTATAGCATTCCAAGGCCCTGAAATGTCAATGTTCCCCACATCTATTCTCCCTAGCTTACTGTACAAGAACGTTGATTTCCTCCTTCTCAACTCTTTTCTATGGTGCCTATGCTCCCTTCCCCTCTGCAGGAAGACAAGTTCCAGCAACACCAAACTACGCATCTGCCCCTCCAGAAGCTACGGGACTTTGTTCTGCCAGGAGCCTTCATCTCACAGACTGCATTACAGCAAATTCTTGGAGAAGTCTTCTTAAGTAGAACTGATGGGAGGACCTTCAAGGCCAATTGTTCCAGTCCCCGCTGGATCTCAAGCGAACTCCCATGCAAAAACAAGATGGAGGGGAATGCTGAGGCTTTCCTGCACCATCCGTGGGGGTACACATGGGGAATGATAAAGCAACGACAGAATGGACCTCCGTTTCCACAATAAAAGATGACTCAGGAGAAGTCGCAGAGATGAAGCCACAGAAGCAGCTGATCAGACACCCAAGTAAGGTGTGAGAGACACAGGAATTGAGGATGATGATTTATGCTAATTTGCTTATATATGGTCTGAGCGCTCTCTATTTTTTTCACTTCTGAGCCTCCCATCAGCATCATTTCTGGCTCTACCCATTTCTAAAATGCTCCACACAACGTTTGTTTCCAGTTATCGCTACTCTGCTTTAGAGATGGCATTATGAGGACACAAGTGAACATGTAGACCCCTTCAGAAAACCCCACACAGTGAGTCTGAACTCCGCATACTCAAACCCTTGTGGGCCAGGCTCTCTGCAAACTAACGAGAGAGCATGGAGATTGTCAAGGCATGACCTTAAGTCTAGGAGCTCACATTTAGCAAGAGCGACTCACAGCTGACAGCTTTGAATATCCAATAACAAATAACCAAAGCCAAAACCCAGTCGGAGTCTATCCCTCAACTTGGCTCATCCTCAACACCATCCCCCCATCGTAGTAAAGAGCAAAGGGGGATCCTCCAGCTGCCAACAAGCAATGCTGACAGCCATTTTCACTCCCTCTTATGGCCTGAATTCGAGGTGTTCCCCACAGGCTGCTAATTTGCATGCTTGTTCCCCAGCTGATGGGACTGTTTTCAGAGGCTACTGTGTAGACCCTTTAGCAGGAGGGCCTGGCTGACAAAGCAAGTCACTAGTGATTATATCCCATCCTGGTTCCTGGCATCGTTCTCTGTTTCCTGGTCCTCTATGACATAAGAAGCCTCTCACTATTTGCTCCCATAACCAGGAATTGGAATATTGTGTTATGCCTTACACACTATGATGGATGGAAATTCCCAAAAATTTTGAGTCAAAATTAATCCTACTGCCTTCAGCTGTCTTTGTCAGGCTTTGTGATCAAACTAATAGAACTTAATTTCTGCTGGCTGTGGTGATATAGCACGTTTAATCTTAGCCCCTGGGAGGCCAAGACAAGAGGATCCTTGCAAGTTTGAGGTCCACCTGATCTACATAGTGCAGTCCAGCCCAGCTGGGGCTAAGAGAGACCCATCTGGAACAAAACAAAACAAATAAAACACAAAATCCACCTAGATTCTTTCACAGGCCTGCTGCCATCCACCTGAATCCACAAAAAGGCAAGCCAAAAGTAACCTTGTCCCTTCTCAAGTTGATTATCTCCGGCGGCATTTGATCCAGGAACAGGAAGCTGCCTGGCATGCAGGAGCTGCAGGGTAAGTATAGGAATTTGGGTGTTTGGGGATGGCTAATAGAGAGAGCTAGAAGAACTACTTTTCCCATCTTTTCTTCATAAAACTGTAGTTTTTAGTAAGCGAAAAAGCGACTGTTGAGGGGAGAAAAACATAATTGTCTAAAGTACTTCAGTTGACCTGGGAAAGACAAAGATCAACTTAAGAGGCGTTAGGATGCCAGTGTCAGTCAGCAGAAGGGTCCCGCACAGGCAAAACAAGACATCAGGGGATTTTAGCAAGTGGTTTGTAGAAGCAATACCATCTACAGGTGCTGTGAATGTCATCATTATCCACTAAATACAGGACTAGGGCCTAGTATGGTGGAAAAGGGGTCCTCAGTACACCCAAGGCTCTGGGTTTGATCCCTAGCACCACCAAAAAAATTAAGTGCCTGGATTTGGGCCAGCAAGATGGCTCAGAGAGTCCAGTTGCTTGCCACCAAGGTAATGATTGGAGTTTGAATCCAAGCACAGTAGGAAGACAAAATCAATTCCTAGAAAATTTCCTCTGGCCTCTACTCATGCTCTGTGGCCAGAACATGCCTATGACAACCATACACATTCTTCCCCTATACATCCTCACAGCCACAAACAAATACATGTGAGGATAAAAACAAGTGCCTGGATCCGGGAACCTACATCCAAAACCTCATGGAAAACTCCACCAACATCTATAGTAGCCAATGAGATAGTGCCTTCATTTTTCATTTCCAAAGACAACATTAGGTTATATAATTTATGGTCTAGCATTTTTGCATGTCCATGCCAGGTGCTTGAGAAACCCCATCTCAAATATCCATTGATTCCATGACAGGACACAGGGGCGAGAATCAGGACCCTTACAAAGCCCGCACAGTAGAAAGTGGCTGGAGGAACATTTGATGCAGGTGTATTGACCCCGACCGAGCACCACCTGTTACTGAGACTTCCCGCGGCTGCCCCTGTACCAAGCTTCCTTGTTGTGGGACGTCCGTACACTGTGTGAAGGCGCACTGCTGTGAGTGGTGTAATAGAAAGCTGAACAGTCAACAGCTAATAGGAGGTACAGTCGGGACTTCCAGGCAGAGAGAGAGAAACTCGGAGGAGGAATTAAGGCACATGGGAGACGACAGGAGACACAGAGAGGAAACGGGAGAGGCACGTGATAGAACGTAGATCATATAAGTGGGTTAATCTAAGTTATAAGAGATAGTTAGGAACGAATCTAAGCTATAGGCCAAGCGTCCATAATTAATAATAAGTCTCACTGTCATTATTTGGGAAGGGGCTATATAATGGAAAATCCAACTATACTTCCCCCTCAGCTTCTTGCCACATGGACTATGATTCCTCCTAATTCTTACATTCATTAAGCTGAAGTCTTTACCCTGTAGCTTTTGACAAGAACTAATGAGGCTGTCTAGGCAGATTGCTCGCAAACCTTAGGCCCCAGTGCTTCTCTATGCCCTGAGACATAGTTAATTAAAAGAAAAATAAAATCGCCTCATCACACTTGAATGTTTAAAAAAAATCATATAACAGCCTGTTAAATAAAGAAGAAAACAGGCATATATGGTAGCACCTGTAATCTGAGCACCCAGGAAGTGGAAGGCAGGATCAGGAGCTGAAGGTCACCCTTCTGAGTTTGAGAACCTGCCTCAAAATGAAGAAAAAATAAAAGCCAACAATTTATTCGCACTCAGATATGTTTCAGTATGTAACTTCTCAGGTTTAAATGCATCCCAAGACACAAGAAGACAAGCTGATCTTGTGGCAAACACCTACATCTTAGCACCTGGGAGACAGAGGCCAGGGGTTGTTAAGTTTGAGGCCAGTCTGGGCTACGTAAGTTCCCCACCAGCCAACTCCATAGAAAGACCCTGTCTCAGAACATATAAGGAGAAACATTTTCAGATGTCAGAGTCTTACACCTATAAATAATTAGTGTATAATAATATAAGAATTAGTGTGAATTCTGTTGATACACATGCAGACTGGTATGACTAGAGACATGCTTATTTTGAAATAAAAGTTAAGATATAAAGTTAAAAAAAGACAAAACCCACAAACACCCATGTTCTTGGGAAGTTCAGCAATATTTAACATGCTTTTTGCTTCATAAATATATATGGAAGGTACACTAGGTCTCTTTGTCCCTTGTCACAACGTGAAGATATTCATGCTTCCTTTTTGACTTTTCACTAGTGTTTGTACACTTTTTACTATGTGTTTGTACACACCACACACACACACACACACACACACACTTGTATTAATAATAGTTTTCTGTCTCCCAAATCCTGGCCAAACACTCTGAAGTCAGGGCCTCATGGACAGTTCAGATCTTTATAATGTGAAAAACTACTCTATGTCTTGCAGAACCTTTTGTGTCTCTGGCCTGCATGCACAAATGTCACCAATCCAATTACTGTTACAAGCAAAGTGACCCTACACATTCCCACAATGCAGTGCAGTGGCTGACACTTTCCTCCGGCATCATCTAGGTAGAGGCAGGTCACCTCGTACATTCCGGACTCCTCCAGCTCCGGTTTCATTACCAGACAGCTAAGAAGACTTCGCTGTCAAATCCTCTCCTGTTTTCCAAACCTCAGCATGCTCCACTGTCATCTCCTTCTGCGGTTATTAGCGAGGATGTGTGAGCTGGAAAATGCAGCTTTTGATATGCTGACAGAGAACAGCCTCCTAATCTTTACACCTGCTTTGTTACTTAATCCCAAACACCACAGCTGAGATAGTAATACAATGAGACACACTCAAGTGTTTACTCTCAGAAGAAATGGGGGCATCTAAGCTCATAATCTTTAACTAGAAACAATGAACAGGTTTCTCTCTATACTTGTTCATATCCAAGGGCTTGCATGAAAACGCCTGCGAATGCTGCAAAGGTGACCGGAAAGTAACAAGCCAAGGCTATTAAAGGAAAGAAAGGGGGAGGTACAGTTTTTCTAAAACTGAAAATGGCCACAGGAAAACCATCTGCTCTGTGAGACATTTTCTGTCTGGGTGATCATGAGATCTGAGATGTTCTAACTCAGAGAACAACTTCAATGTAATTCATTCATTAGCAATTGATTACTAGTCATTCAGAAGACATTCAAAGTCCCTACTACACAGGAGGCCCCACGTGACGTGCACATAAACTATGAACTGCAATCACCTGGGAGCTCTGTGGAGCCTGAATTCTGGCTCAGCTAGTCTACTGTGGAGGGTGGGAGCATGCAGTTCTAATGTGGGAGCTCAGAAAAACGAGACCCACAAACTTTCAGCAAAGCCTTTCCTGTCGTCGGAACCGGATATTTTCTGGTCTCCTGTTTCGATACAGGCAGGGTGGACCTCTCTCTGAAGTTCCCTTTCCCAGGGGTCCTCCAAAGTGAACACAGTGACCGTCACTCCCTTCCAGAGAATTTCATAGCAGTAAAGACTAAGTTCCCACTTAAGGAATGGAGACTAAGGGACACCACCAAACCCATACAGATGTCACAGCTTTTTATTGTCTGTTTGTTGGGCCCACTTAATTTTGGCCCCTTTACAAGTTATATTGTCTACTCTTTGGGGGCTCATTCAACTTCTGAAAGGTGTCCTTTATTAACGTTTGAAATCACCTATAACCCCCCTCCACTCCCCTCTTCCCTATGAAGAGGATATCAAGTTTCATATTTTGGAAAGATATTCATTGCTCAAGGGCACATTACTTTGTTTTGACAGTTAATCTGCCTGCTGTTAGTGATGTTGGCAGACTAAACAGGGATCTCCCTCCTTCATGAAGCTCAGGTGACAGCATCTTAAATAACAAAAACATTTTAGGGAGCAAAATAAGTAAGCTTGGACCCTGATTTCATAGAACTTGGTAATTCTTAATAAGGCAATGCATTCCCTCCGAACCAAATAGAGGAGATATAAGCTCAATTGTAGCCCCATAGAAAAGAGCTTGCTTAATGTGTACAGGGCCCTGGGTTCAATCCCAGCACTGTAAAAATAATGAATACACACCAAAATATAGAATAGTACCAGAGGGAAAATGCTATTACAAAACCAAAGAACTGTCCAGCCAGGGAATGGTTAGCTATCTGGGAAGATATGGTGACAAAGGTGGCACATAAGACTTCTTAGCCTCCAGGGTTAGGTATACAGCAAGACAGAGAGAAGGACAGAGGATGTACCTGGCAGAGGGATCAGTGATAAAGAATAGCTGATACATTAATTAAAAAGTTACAACACTCTTGGGAGGCTCACCTGAAAGACTCACTTGGTTTTCTTTTCAAACACTTGAGATTTAATTATTGTTGGCATGTGTATGTGCGAGTGTAACTGTATACATGCCACGGAGTGCCACTGTTCCAGGACAAAACCCAGGTTACAAGGTTACCCACTGAGCTCTCACAAGCCCCAGGCACTTAAAATTTTAGTTGCTATAAATGAGTAATGCCGACACAAATGGTGACCCTTCCTTCTTGGAAGAGATGGTTAACCTTCACTCCAGCCACGACAGCATACTTGGCTTGGTTCACTCCAGAGATACAGTTTCAGGAAAAAGAATCTAGCTTTGAAATACAGTGAGATGGAAGGAAACTGCAAAAAACTCGTTTACAGAAATGAGAACGCCACATCTGTGAGGTCCCTTCCCTCCTTCCATCCCTCGGGCTAGATCTCTCAGTGCAGTCTGCCTGAAGCACACCTTAGTATCTTCCCTAATGCAAAGAGCAGGGCATTTCTGGAGTCACCACACTAAGTATAAATGCAATTATGTGGTAAATCTAAAGTGTATCATAAATAACCCAGGCCAATTATGTCAGGCTTTTAAAAATGTATGTAATATTTTATTCTTTCAGAATTCCATAATGCATCCAATATATTTTGGTCATATTAACCTCCCGCTTTCCCCCTAACTCCTCCCAGGTCCAGTAGACTTTTAAAACAGTGTGAGGAAACGTTTAACCACAGATGGAGTATAGGGATGCCCACTTCCTCCCTCCTCTTCTCCCTCCCCTGTTATGGTTCCAGGAAATAAATCATTCTTCTGAGTAGATTTCCTTTAGGTCTAGAACCATGAGCATCTTCAGGAAGGATCAAATGACCACTAACTAGGGTAACTGGATGATCAGAGTATGAGAATAGAAGAAAGTAATGGTGATACTAAGTTTCAAGTTATGGGCTCAAACCAGTCCACTTCAGTTCTGGGCCTATCTTTTAAAGCTGTCAACCAGCTAAACAACTTCCACAGCAAACTGTAACGACAATTTAACTCCCACTCCAACAACATCTACTTTATTTTTCATTCCATAATAAGTCGGCCCAATTTTATACCATCTTCGCTACATTTTATTATCTTAACCATGTATCCTATACATGGCAATCCTTTGCTGATTTAGAAAACCCTGGGACAGGCCTGGTGGTGGTGGCGCAATCCTGGCACTCAGGAGGCAGAGACATGCAGATCTTTGTGTGGTCAAGGACAGCCTGATCTACAGAGTGAGTTCCAGGACAGCCAAGGCTATACAGAGAAACCCCTGTCTCAAGAAAAAGAAAAAGAAAAAAGAAAACTCCGAGACCCTTTGCATAAAAAGCTGGAGAACTCGTGACAAGTGTTATCGAACTTTTGAATACTAAACGAAAGCCTGCCTGTGTTAGTTCATTTTATTTGAGGGTCTAGTCTTTCTTTGCATACTCAGGGTGTTCACATCAAACAATAGGCTTTTAAAAAATCCTTTCCACTTACACAAAAACCAATTTGTAAAGTGTTCAAGAGAAACACACCCAGTGGAAATCTCCCCCACAACACGTGGTATAAAAGTAAAGAGGAAAGGCTCATCCTTGACCCCTGCGGTGGGACATAGTAACAGAGCAGTCTGACCCAAACCAGTTCTGATGAAAGTCTTTAAGGACAATCCTAAATGTTATTGCTGTCAGGAATAAGTCAGTATATTTGACTCTCAGTTTTAGAGACCTCAGTCCATGCTCACTGACCACACTGCCTAGGGGTTTGCAGCAAGACAATACATAGAGGTGAGGAGTTAGCAGCAGAACAAGAGATGCATCTCATTGGGGCAGGAAGAGAATAGGAGGGCCCACTGTCATGAGGACAGGTGTCTGGTGACCTAACTTCTTTCTTCTTGGCCAAACCTCTTAGAGATTCCATTCACTCCCAAGAACATTATAGACTGGGAGTCAAGTCTTCAACTCATGGCCTTTGGAAGCCATCCAAGATCCAAATTACAGTAACCACATCTAGAACAACTCAATTACAGGAGACAGATGGAAAATTCTCTCTGGAACAAGAGGATAATTGGCCAACCCTATTAGACTTATCTTAATGACACACACCTGAAAAGTCTTCAGAGTGATCTATTCATTTTATACTTTGATAAAGTTGTTTCTAGTGTTGGAATTACTGTGGGAAGAAGATACTCAGAAATGAAGTGCTGGGGGTGGGGGGAGTTCTTGTTTTAGAACCTGTAGGAACTCATCTGGAGATGGGTTCCAGGAATAATAGACCAAAAATTCTAAACTCTGCTCAAAGCAATTCTAATTAAAATATGATTTTCAGAGTTCCTGGTAACGTTCTGAATGTGGCTAAGGAGCTTTCTTCTGTAAGGAGCAATCCCTTGCCTTAATCCTTACTCTTGTTCCAACAATGATCCTTTGTTCACTATTGATTTGGGATTTCCATGACTTTCTGAAGGGATTCAATACCCTTGAGGCCTTTGTTTCCAGATTCAGGCCTCCTCCCATGCCCAGGGAGCCTTGGAACTGCTGCTCAGTATCACTGGGCTTCTGGATCTATCTAACCTTTCAGCTGTATCTTAGCCAGTCTTCATTCGGTCTCCTCCAGGTTACACGTCTGTTATCTGCAAACCATTCAAAGTCCTTCTGTCACTTTACCCTCCTGCCCTACTCACTGGTCAGCTTTCCACCCCCATCAGGCCAGCACTGTGCTGAGTGAGGACCAGTGTTTTGCTATACAGCACTTCTGCATACTCTCGTCCCTCCCGTCAACTGGACAGAGGGTGCACACAGGGTCCAGGTGACATCCCTTCCCTTCTTCTACACAGTCACATTAACTTTATTGTTCTCTTCCAGCTTTGCTCCTCACCATCCCCTTCCGCCATTCCTAGTGAAAGATCTTCATCGGAAAATGCACAGACAGGCAAAGGCTGCTCTGGTTTCCTCCCCCTCCGTGAGCATCCTTACCCCAGGCTCCTGTCACTAATAGTAGAAAGAACGTTTCCACCCCACCTCCTCCTAGTTCTGGTCCTGACAGCAAATCCACCCATCAACTCTCTCTATTCCCCAGGTCTTCCAGTCTTCTAGAGTTAGCACCTTCCTTTCGCAGTGAAGTTTCCAGGAGGATCCATAGTCTTGCCTGCCTTCCAGACCTGCAAATCAATCTTTGCCTCACGGCCCCTGCCCCTCCATTGAGCTGGGTTGCATGACCTCCTGGCTGTTGGCCCTGACAGTGATGGCAATAAATTCACTTTAAAGACTTAGCATTACTTTATTGACAGTACATAAGTGAGAAGTAATGTCTTACTGCAGCTTACACTGAGCTAGATCACAAACCTTTCCCCTGGACTTGTCTAAAATGAAATCTGATCATGTCACTTTCCTGTTTGGAATCTTTCAGATGCTTCTTCTGAGGTTTAGATACAAAATGTCCTTCTCAGAGATGCTTGTATTGAACCCTCAGTCCCCAGATGATGCCACTATTTGAGAGAGGGTCTGGAAAGTTTAGAAAGCAGATCTAGCTAGAGGAAGCAGGCTGTTGGCAGAGAGCTTCTCGGAGTTGTGCATGAGGTTTAGCTCCCTCCTTGTTTGCTGTTTTCTGTCCACTATGAGGGAATGGAGTTCCTTTGTCATGCATTCCTATGATGTTCTGCCAAAACACAAGGAGTCAAACAACCATGAAATAAACCATCTAAAACCATGAGCTGAAAGAAACCCTTCTCTCCTTTAGGTAGCCTTTCTTAGGTATTTATTACACGGACAAGAAAACTAACTGCATCATTTGCGGATATCCACGGGATTAGGTTGAAATTTCCTAACCAGAGAAATCCTGGCTCGCTGACTTCCCAGCATGCTGCTTCCATCAATACCACATACCTTAGTCTACAAACTGACCAAACTGGAATATGTTAGCCAGGCGTGGTGGCATAGCCTTTAAGCCCAGTACTTGTGAGGCAGAGGCAAGCAGATCTTTGTGAATTAGAGGCCAGCCTGGTCTGCAAAGCAAGTTCCAGGGTAGCAAGGGTTGTTACATAGAGAAACCCTGTCTCAACATCCCCCACCCCTACAAAAAATAAAAAAGTAATTACTTGATAAACTTTGATATTTTCAAATTAAAATAATATTCAGGAAGAAAGACAATTGTATTTTTAGCTCAACTCACATGTTTTTTAAGAGAACAAGTTATCATTAAAAATGAGTAATTAGAGGAACTTATGAAATAGGATCCTAAGTATCATGTCTAATTATGTTATTAATTAATAATTTTTAAAACCACTTTACTTTTCAGTTGAAAATAAAATTTTCAGAACTGGTGGTCCTAGCCGGTAATTTTAATTACTCAAGAGGAGTAATTACTCAGGAGAATTTAAAGTTCAGATCTACCTTGGACAACAGGCAGTAAGTTCAAGGCCCACCTGGGCAATTTAGTGAAACCCGACCTCAAAATAAAACATCAAAACAGGGCTGGGATAGAGCTGGTGTGTCAAGCACTTGCCTAGACTTCATGAGGCTCGGGGTTCAATCCCCAGCACTGAAAGAGTAGGAAAAACTAACTAGAGCTTGCTCAGTTTCAGTTGCAGGATCATGTTATGCCATCTCAAATCTTCTGCAGACATTTTAGGTTAGGACTGGCCTAAAATGTCCTTCCAAAACTACAGGCTCCCCCTACCCCTCTGGGGGTGGGGGAAAGATTTGAATAAACAATGTTTAAAAAGAAAAACAAAACCTTTTCATCTTATTAAGTTACATTATTTTGTTCACTTGAGTACAGAGCAGTTTGGAAAATTGAGTTATGACTTTATTTTATTAATCCCCAACTAGTAAAATTTAAGGAAAACCATGGGTTGCAGATAGGTATGTATTGAATGGGATGAATCAGAGGTCAGTGATGCAGTCCAGTCAAATCACAAGGAAAGCCAATATTCTCTTAAAATATTAAGTCGCTTCTATTGGCAGGATACAGAAATCCTATTAACTAATTTCTTTGACTCTACGAAAATTGATTTTGATATTCACAGCAGGAAGTCATAGAATCAGAATGAAAGAAAGTATGAAAGAACATGGTATTTCTTATAAATGAACAAAGGCAATCTTCCTCCAACAGGAAAAAGAAAAACCCTTTTAATTGAATCTCCAAGTAGTTCGTGATTATTTCCTGTAATTAAAAACTTGAATTGTTGGTCTAAATCTTCTCACATATGAATGTGGCTGGTTTTGACTCACAAAAGTTCTGACTGACCTTAACATCCTAACACAAAAGAAATAAGAAAATCTCCTGAGAGTCCAAGGGGAGGCTGCTTTTAAACTCAGATCCAGAAAGCACAGATCAGGGAGTTTCACATTATTTAGTTGAATCCAACTTAATTACAATCTCCATCTTGTAATTTGAAGTGAAATAAATAGGCTGACCAGGTGGCCTTCCCAATTACTGCCAGCCAGCAAAGGTGAGAGAGCACGGGTATTTTTGTTTGTCAAGTGTCTCTTCCTGAAAAGAACAGAAAGCTGTGGGGAACACATAAAAAACGGAGTCTGAGCACCAAAGGTCTGGAGTAAAATGAAATTATGTAAACCTAAGCTTTTGTACCTTTCTGGTAGAAAATGAAAAATTACAAGAAGTCTTGGGAAGACTCCAATACTCAGGAAAGCCAGGGCCAGGGAAGAATAAGGATGTTAAGGGGATGAAGTCCATGGAACTTTCTGCCTAGTTCTGTAAAATTAAATCGATGGCAGTACCTCCCACTGGAGCTGCCTGACTTTGAAAAGTTGAGTGCTTGCCTAAAAGGAAAAAAAAATCTGTAAAATTAAGAAGACTACAACATTTAAGATCTTTTAAAATTTAAACTATTTGGGTTGTGAGAAAGGGGTGAGGTTCTAGAGAGAAGGTGTATGACAAAATAAGACAAACCCAGCTTTACAAATGGCCAAGAGATCGGAAGTGACACCTCAGCAAAGGGAGCTTGAAGACAGTGAGCCTGGGTGGTGATCAGCACAGTTTGTCACTGAGCTCATTTGCAGTTTAAAACAAGGAGGTACCATAGGGCATTTACTGGAGTTGCTAAAATCTGAGAAGGCATGTGAATGAAAAACTGACTGATGGCCAGAAACCCCATTCGTTGTTGCTGTGAAGGTCAAGTGGGACCCGCTTTGGTGGACAATCTGTCTGGTT
Organism: Bramus lutescens; assembly: GCA_001685075.1. Lineage (NCBI taxonomy): Eukaryota > Metazoa > Chordata > Mammalia > Rodentia > Cricetidae > Bramus > Bramus lutescens. The sequence goes on along the minus strand of LOEQ01000430.1, from coordinate 407,307 downwards.
CTTAGGAAACAACACAAAGATGAGGGTAAGTAGCTTTCCTAGCAGAAATGCAACACTCCACTCCTTCAGCTGGTGCCGGCTACTCTCAACAGCGACAAACCACGCTGACAGCAATGACACACCATGCGACACACCACATTAATTTTGTACCTTTAACATGATGGGAATGGATTTTTCTGGAGTCTTCCACCCCCATACTATCTACCCTTGTTCAATCATAATTAAAAAAAAAAACACTAGTTCAGATAGATGAGACAGTTCAGAGGGTTAAAGTGCTTGCTACACAAGCCTGACAGCCTGAGGTGGGTCCCCAAACTCACTTCACAAAGAAAGAACCTCCCAAAAGATATCCTCTGTTCTCCACATGTGTGCTGTGGCATGCCATTATTGACTATCATCATACACATTACACACACAACACACACACAAACACATAAGAAGAAATAAAATTTAAATAAAACAAAATATGGACCCAGTTAGGGTATACTTTAACAGCATGTACTGAAATTGCCAAGGCCATTGGAATAAGAAATGTCTGAGAAGCTACCACAGCCAAGAGGAATGTAAGGAGATAATGATGACCAAACACAACATGGGAAAGGATATGGAATAGCTCCTTAGAAGGTAAAAACAATGGACTAAATGATTAGAATATGTTGACATTAGTTTACTAACTACAAGGTAGGCACAAGGCTAATGTAAGATGTGACTAATAGAGAACATGTTACAGGTACCCAGACCTTAATAGGCCTCCAGAACTTAGCACAATTGACGCCATGATGGAGTTCCATTCAGGCCAGCAACACCTGCCAAGTGAGAACAAAGACCTAATCCATCAAAGGTCATAGTTTTGGGAAAGTCCTTAAATCTACTAACCTAGCCTTCTGACTTCTGTAGTTCTGCTTCTGGCTAATTGTTCTTGCTAACTGGGGTGTGTCAATCCAGGATGTGACATTTTTGCTTCAAAGCTCACTCTGAGAAAGTCTCAGGACTGCACTGGGGTCCTGGACACCCAGTGTACTTTGCAGCTGGTTAATAAAGATTTTCTATTGGCTGGGACCCATGCCCAAGTCACCTTCTGTGGTGAATATCTCCCAACAAACAAAAACTATAGGGGGTACAAGGGAATTCTAAATTATCTTCACAGTTTATCTGCAAATCTAAAATTGCTCTAGTTCTTTTAAACATTTATGTCTTGAGATAGGAAGCTGACCTCGCTTAGATCTTACTGTGTAGCCCAGGTGACCTCAAATTGATCATGATTTTGCCTTTGTCCCCATGAGTGCTAAGATTATAGTTGCCCACCATCATATCTGGCTAAAAAGTTTTTTTTAAGTACATAAGTGAAATCTTGAAAATGACACTATTTCCCACCAAATACTGCTTTCTGGTATTCTAGCCCTCTTTTAAGTAAGGTTATCAGTACATTAACCAAAAGAATGCTAAGTTTTACACATATTAAGGTTATATCATTTGGATATAAATCCAAAATATTCTAAGTATTTGATAATTTTGATTTTATATAGAAAAAAATACCCATCTTAAGTTGAAGAATTAAAAGTGGATGTACTGTTTCATTGAAAAATTTTGCTTGCTTGTGGATAAGGCCCTTCCCCCACCTAATATCTAAGAAGAGTTTAAGTTAATGGAGACTGTTTATCTCATTTTAGAACACTTTTCCCTCTTCCTCACTGACATAATTCACCTTCCTGTAATGCCAGAAACCCCAAACAGCCCCAGAGGCAGCAATTGTTTTGCTTTGCTTTTTCGTTGCAGTTCTGTCCAGTACTTGATGCTCAAGAAAAGAATAAAGAGATCACAGTTCATCTTATTTCAAGGACAGATGTTCAACAAGCAAGCCCCCACTGAGTCCTGAATACTATGATTTCACAAATCATTTGAAAAGAAAAAGCACTGAAGTTGGAGATTAAATGGCAAGAGATCTTAGAACATCTGGGCTAAGCCACGGATGGTCAGGGCACTCCCAGCATCTCTCACCATTTTCATTCTGCTCACTAGCAATGGCATTTTCACTTTTAGAACTGCAAGAACACTCTTAGGATGCACTTTTCTCTGTTTGCCAATGTAAAAAGAAGCAAAAAGTGTTAGCTTGCGTTAATTGGTAATTTTTTTCTATTCCATATTTACTACATTTAGCTACAAAGGTTTCCACATAAATCACAGATTCTTAATGGTGTGTTTTAATTTCATTACTTTTTATAATTGTGATGAAATAAATATTTTAATTGCTGGTTATATTTAATATGCAGACTCCCATAAACCTTTGGCTTATAATATCTTTCTCAGATGCTCACTTCAAAAAAATATCCACAGACCTTTTAATGAAAGCATTTTACTACATAGGAAAAATTTCCATGTGGTTGTTAATCAGTAACATGGGAATCTCTTCATGAGTGATACTGTAAATTTTACAGTAATATTAAAGACAATTATGAGTGAGATGCCATTAGTGCTAGCCTTTGAAGTGAAGGATACTACATGGTTCTACCATAGCCCAAAACCTATGTTTTTCTTCTAGGGATCGAGTAACATGTACTAAATATATGATACATGACACCCACAGGAGAAAGCACAAATATAATAACTCCCTGCCCTGTTTTTCAACATCCCCACTAATTGAAGCAACTCAAAGCACATTCATCTAACTGGGCTATGCCTCAGTGGGACCTTCACAGTTAGCAATATTCTACCAATTCCTATCTCAAAACAAGGATATGGGTGGCCACTGATGGAGGGAACTTTTATGCACAGAACACTATAAAGCATGCTCCCAGATCACCTTGTAAGAAACATCCAGCTGAGTGAACTAGTTGGCTGAAAAATCTTCATGCTTTGAGTCAATCCTGGCTTTTCGGCACAAAGCTCCTAGCTTGAGCTAGACTCATGCCTTACAGTAGCCAACCGCCAGATACATGAGCTAAGCTAAGAACCATCCTGTCTCCTGTTACGCCACAATCATAGCTGAGGGAATGAAACCAGGGGACCAGTTACCAGCAGTAGCAAATACTTAAAAGGCAGAGATTACTTAACACAGAATTTCTATTGGCTAGAAGGTGCTCTAGAAATGAAGAGTTTAGTTAATGCTTTCTGGAATAAATGGACATAATTGTTGCATGCTACCTAGCCAACTGGGACATTGTATAACTGGATAAAATAAATAATAGTGTCTAGCTGACCATAGCCTACTGCAACTGATGGCTCAGGTGTGAGAGTGTAGAATCATAAGGATTCCCAAAGGTGTTTTGAAAAGGTAAGTTGGCATTCACTGTTGAAGTCAGCCTCTGAGGTGGGGGCTTGTTGAGTAGCACTAAAGAAGAGGTGAGATACCACATGCAACTCTATACCCAGCTAGATCTTTCTCCGGGTCCTAACCAGGTAAATGAATAGAACTAGGAAAGATCATGTTGAGTGAGGTGACTGAGACCCAGAAGGACAAATTGTGCAAATTCTTTTGAGGCTTTGAGCTACAAATCTTTGGATATGAGTACATATCCTCAAGTAAAACAGACCATGAAAGGAGAGTAGAATAACAAGAAAGATGTCTGAAAAGTCATAAGGAATCATACCATTAACTATCTACCTAGAAATATCTGTAATGTGTACAAGCCAGTATGTAAATATACATATATAATTAAAATAATTTTCCCATCTTGGCTGACAATATTCCTTCCAAAAGTTAAAGACCAATAAGGAAAACACTAACACCAGGTATGAGAAGCCCTCTTTTGATCATGGTTATCCAAGAGACTCCCCAAACATTACAGACCATTGCTATTGCCTTGGTTGCCTCCAGAGTTGGAAGGTAAGTCCCCATTGCTTCAGACACAAGCCCCAGGAATCTGTGACCTAGAACTGACCCGAAAGCTTCTTCCCTGGGGATTAACTTTCAAGGTACTAGACATGCAAGCTTCAGAAGGAAAGAACCCAGTCTTACCCAGCTATGATTCTGATGAGCCACAACAGTGACCAGAATGGCATGATAATCCTAAGGGTACAGTAGTGACATGCATACCAATATTTCTCTAATTGGACACAAGATCTTTTTAACAAGAAGGAATTCAGGCCTGGTACTGGAAACCTAGCCAACTCGCCAGACCTAGTGACATCGTGGATCTTGGAGGAGAACCTAGAGCAGCCACTTTATTAAAGCAGCACAGCCCTTCACTAGATTTAAGTGTTTGTTCTTATACTGACAGTAAATGCAGTCCTCACCCCTCGTCAAAGAGACTTCTCTTTGTAACAGACAGAGACCATTACAGAAAACTACAGCCAATTAAAATGCAGCGTTGTGAAGCCCAGTCCCAAAGGATACATTTAAAAGACAATTCTCACACCTAAAGCTCAGGGATCATTGCAGAAGGGGAAACAGAAAGATGGTTAAAGGTCAAAGAAATGGGAAATTTGTTGAGATTGTGTCTGCTAGGAATGTCAGAAGATACCCACATGAAATCTCACTAACATGGCTGCCTAAAAGATGCCCTAAACAAGCACTACAACATTAGACATGCTAATGTGGATAGCGGAATGCCCATGAGCCCTCACCAGTACATAAAGAACTACAGGCAACTAAGGAATCCTGAGAACAGGAGAAATAGTACTAAGAAGACACCTATTTGTTGCCCAATACCAAATGGTCATTCCTAGGAACATATCCATGCAAGTGACATTATACAGACTGAGCAGGTTGTAGCTATGTATTTAGGACATACACACTTTTGTATGTACGTGTGTAACAACAATTAGTGAAAAAAGAGGCTATGAATTTGAAAGAGGGCAAGAAAGGGCACCTGAGAGGATCTGGAGGGAGGACAGGAAAGGAGGAAATGACATAACTATATTATAATTTCAAAAATAATTTTTAAAAATAAAATAAATACATGGACCCTTACAAGGGGAGGGGGTGACAGAGATGGGGTTTGTTGTTCTAAAGGATATGAGTAAAGACAAAACTTCTATTACTTGATGACGTGAGAACATGTTCAGGAAATGCGGACAAACTCAAAACATTAGAGTGTTCGCAGAGATGCTGTTTTCAACTAAAAATATCTACCCAGGTAAAATACTGAAAACTGTAAAAAAATGTTCACCTGGATTATTTCTTGAAGTTGACAAATTTTTCCAACTCTTTGACCCAGAATAAATAAAAACTTAAAAATGAGTATTGAGGATACTTCATAAAACCTGACAATGTCAGCTACAATGAAAGTGACCCTTGGAATCAGAACACATTCTTCTGAATCTCCAGTATTTCCCTCAAATAACATAACATAAAAGTTCCTCCTGCTAATGACAAAAATAAATAATGGATAAAATGACAAGAAGAAAATAGATTTTTCTAGAAAATGCTAAGAAGCTTGCAGTTTCATTTAAGTTGGGATGAGGGGTGACTGAGTCACTTAAAGTTAAAAAANCAGGAGGTGAAAAATTTTAATAATAATAATAATAATAAATAAATTTTAAAATTTTTAAAAAATTAAGCCATATGCAACAAAAAAAAATTTGCACCTAGGCCTGGAGAGATGACTTAATGGTTAGAAGCGCATAACAAATTGCTCTTCCTGAGGACCAGAGTTCAGTTCCTAGCACCCAGGTCAGGCAGCTCACAAATGACTGTAACTTCAGGTTCTCCAAAGTCTTTGGCCACCTCAGGCACCTGTACTCCTGTGTACACACTCACTTACAAAACCCACACACAGAAAAACACTTAAGTGAAAATAAAGTAACAATAAAAAAAAGAAAGAAAGAAAGTGTGCACAGCCTTTACACTCCTGGAACTAATAAATGCAGCACCAGGCAATTCTTAGCCTCTTTATTAATCTCCAGGACCACAGTCACAGTACTTGATATAAAATAGCAAGATTTTTAAGCCTCTTTATGCTGACAGACCATGAACTTGACAGCTGAGGCGCAGCTGGGACTTTGGGCTCCCGGTAAGGCAGGCCCTCCCAGCCTGACTTACTTGCTTACAAGTGTGTTGGATCCGACATTCAATTTCTATTCTTTGCTTTCCGTAAGACATAGATCATTAAGTCTGAACCAATTTCCTCTGCAGAAACTGCATTAAATAAAGTATCTCAAAGAGCAATGCAATTTAAAAATAATGAGCATATCTTTTGAAGGCAGACTCTAGTTCCCCTGTGTATTTTAGATCATGTTTGTGCTGCCTTTCTGGATGGAGGGACTGGAGCACAGGTTAAACGAGCCACCAGTAGAAGGCTCCTGGGTACAGAGGGCCTGTCCTCCCTGCGTCTGTGCAGAAAACACTAGCAAGATGAAGAGCTGGACACACTGTCAGGCTTTATAAATGTTAATTGTGATTGCTGCATCTTTTCTAATAACCCATAGCAGTTTAAATTAGAGTAACTTCTATGTCACTGAAGGGAACTGTTATTCAAGATGGCTGTATTCATCAGCAGAACTGAACTCTTCGTGTTCAACTGTAGAAAAGCAAGAGACATATGAGACATGTCAAGGTCTCCAACCCTATAGCTTGAGATACCAATTTCAAATTCTCAGAGAAATGTCCCAGTGCATAGATGCTATAGGGGTACACCTTCCTTTGTCCACATGGCTGGATTCAGAATCACATGGGAAACTGAGAAGACACATTCCTGGTTGTGCTTGTGAGCATGCATCCAGAGAGGACTAATTAAATACATATCAGAAATGTGGATGGCAAAACGCTGGTGACTTTAACAGATTTATTTCTTTTAAAACAAGCACAACTCAAACATCCTTTTTTGCCTATCTACCTTGAGGTGAACCACCTCCTCTACCCCAGATTCTGGCCGCCATGATACTCTGCCCAAGTGCCTGGGACCCATCAAGAACAGACTATACCTGTTCAACCAATAAGCCAAAATACATCCCTCCTTTTTTGCTCAGAAATCTTGTCACAGCAATGAGGTAACTAAATGGTACAGGACCCTCGAGCTTTGGTCACTTCTACTGGAGATCCATGACTTCTTTTTTTAATATTTATTTATTTATTATGTATACAATATTCTGTCTGTGT
>LOEQ01000430.1:372010-400196 GCA_001685075.1 Bramus lutescens | reverse complement strand
CCTTTGGAAGAGCAGGCAATGCTCTTAACCGCTGAGCCATCTCTCCAGCCCGATCCACGACTCTTCTCCTTCAAGTCTTCATGTATGCTTTGCTGTCTGTACTTCTCATCTATTGAACGAACGTGTCTGGCCTAACTCCGTGTAGACATTTCCTTCATGTGGAAAGTTCCCTGGCCCCACAGTGTGGCTCTGGAGCCACTTCTGTCTGTTCACATATCCCCAGGTTCTTCCTGTATCACAGAACTTCTGGCCTCTTTGAACAACCTCTTCATTTGCAGTCCCCACTAGACCTTAAACTTCTGCTCCTTTCATTCTCCCACCCCCATTGCCCAACTGAATATCCAGAGCGAACTCCCCACGTGTCCCGTGAATGGAAGAATGGCAGTGACTCTAAGAGAGCCCCACTAGTCTAATGTCTGCTGTGTGGCTGCAACCTGCCACATGCTTTGAACAGATCCCCTCTTATCCACACAACACTGCAAGCTGTGTGCTATTTTTGGACATTTCGCAGACAAAGGTCAGTGGGATTAAATAGCTTTCTCCAAGCCACAGAGCTCATAGTGAATTCAAGGCCAGAATTGACTTCAAAATTCCTGCTCATCACACTGCAGCCTCTCCCTCTCCCCAGAGCTAGCTAGCACATACCCACAAGAGAGCTGTGTGTTAGACTTTGGAGAGTACTCTTATTCATCTTCCAATAAAATGGAGACTTTCTGGAACACCTCAGTTAGCTTGACTTTTTGCACCTTTGCTCTCATGAGAACGCTCTTCTTCATGGAGGTTACAGTCCATCCCAGAGGCCTCATCAAAACTCTGCTTCTCCTCCTTGCCATCCCTCCACAGAGGTTAAGAGGTGGCATTGCTATAGCCTGAAGCATCTTACCCAAGACAGTGTCTCAGAGCAGTGAGGACCACTCATCAACAGACTTATAGAACAAAAAGGATGCATTCACAGCATCAACACACTGGAGTGTCCCAAGGAGAAGCCAGTGGGTCTGCCTTCTGATGCAAGAGGCAAACTTCCCTAGACAGCTGCCAGAAGTATTACTAGTGTCCTGTGGATGTGCCATTTGCCTCTGATGCTTGTTCAGGCAAATCAGAGAAGAGACAGGATAGATCTGGCTGACAAGTTGGCCTGCCTTCCTTCTCACAAGTTCCCCAGGGCAGCATCTCCTGGACTGTATTTATGAGATTTCCCATTCAGAGGGCACCTGCCACCAATCCCCTGATTCCTAGAGCTGTGGCAGGGTCCACCCTTGTGAAAAGAGTGAGCTGATCAGTGACACAGAAAATGCCTTTATCTGGACCGACATATTCAGGCTAAGAACTAACAGGGCTGCATCGCTGAAAAGCTACTATCTCCCCATCGGGTTAGCGTTAAGACCTGGTTGGAAAAAAGTAAGACTTAAACCTGCATGAGCTCCCATTGAAGCACATATCTGTAATCCTAGGTGGAAGATCTCAGGTCATATGCTAGGGCATATAGTGGGTTCAAGGCCAGCCTAAACAACACAATGAGAATTTACCTTTTTTTTTTTAAATCAACCTACAAAGCTAGAGATGAGATTCTAGAAGCATAGAACACTTTAATGTTAGCTTAACAGTTTGAGAGATGGGGCTGGGCTAGACAGGTACCTCGGTAGTTAAGAGCACTGGCTGATCTTTCAGAGGAGCCAGATTTAACCCCCTAGCACCCATGTGGCAACTCACAACTGTCTGTAACCCAAAGGAGTTATGGCATTCTCTTCTGGGCCTTCATGGGTAACAGGAATGTACTTGGTGCACAGATATACATGTAGACAAAACACCATAAACATAAAATAAAAATAAAAAAGTTAAAGTTATGGGAGCTAGGTAAATGGTTCTGTAAGTAAAAGCACAGGCCTAACTACCTAAATTTGATTCCCATAGCCCACATAAAAAAGCCTGATGCTGTGGCAAGCGGTTGCTATCCCAGCTTTCCTTTTCTGAGTTGGAGACAGACAAGATAATCAACAGGAAGCTCTCAGGCCAATACACAGCACAACAGCAAAAACAAGAGAGACTTTGCCTCAAAACAACATGGAAGGAGAGAACCAACTTACACAAAGCTGTCCTCTGATCTCCATATTTATGTAGAAACACACACACACACACACACACACTAAATTGATAACATAGCTTTTGTGAGAACTCCAACTCAGATTTATTCAGGAATCCCTTTGGTAGCTTTCTTGGGGGGGAAGTATCAAATGTTCTTGAAGAGGGCAGAACACGATAGAATGTTTTGTCTTTTGCATTTCTGAACTCCTTTCTTTCATAAAGGAGAATGAATCTTCACCATCGCCTAAGTCTTTCTGGGTTACATTCTACATCAACATAACAGCTGATCAGCAAGCACACTCAAATCTCACTTGCTGCACTCCATTCTGACTGTACTAACAGCTTGTAGAATGACATGAAACAGTGATACTGTTTCTATCAATCCTGTACCCCACTTCCATACACTTCTCTAGATAATAGCAAAACCAACCAGCATCAAGCATTCGAATTTACAAATTAAATCAAACTCCTCTTCCATGTTCTGAGTGACCCTGGGCAAAAAGAGAAACAGCCAGACCTGGGGCAGCAATAGGACCCTCAGCCATTACTCATCACTGAGTTGGAGCCCAACCAGGTCTATATCGTGAGTTTCAGGCCAACCAGGACTACATAGTGACAGCCTGTCTCAAAACAATGACAAAAACCCAACTAAAAGTGGAGAAGTACCAGTAAGGACCTACCATAGCCTGCCCATAAAAAAAGGTATTAATACTTGGAAATTTTCCATCTTTAATAAAAGTGCAGACAGGATGGAAGTCAACACAACTAGGAGCACCAATCTCATCTGCAGAAGTCTCATAAGAAAAAAAAGAGAAAACAGCCAGTTACGGTAGTTGCTGATTCTCTAAGTTTCTCTACTTGCTAAACTGTATATGCAGCCCCCACATCGACATCCGTGGACCTGAACAGGACAGTGAACAATCTGGGTTACCCCACAAGCATGTCCAAGGTGAAGTTCAACTCAGCAGCACTGTGCTTTCCTGGTTCATTCTGAGTAATCATTCTTTTCACGGTCTATTTAGTGCCTCCTCTTTGTCATTTGTGTTTTCTTTTTGATGATTTTGCTGTTTACACTGGCCCTTGAGCAGAGTGTGGAAGGGCTGTCTAGTGTTCTTAAGTACAGGAGACTGTGATGTGCCTTACAGAGAAAACATAAGTGCTGGGTAAACGTCATTCATGCATGAGTTACAGTACAGTTGGTTGCTGAGCTCAGTACAGATGAATGGATGATATTTATTACAGAAGGTGCCTTTAAATAAACACACACACACATGTACAAAAGCAATGCTTTAGATAATTAGCTGGCAAGAATGCTGTGAGCAGAAATCTAATAGTGGAGAAAATTGATGCTTACTAAATGACAATATTCCCTATCTCAGCATGACGATTAATGTTCTCAGCTTGACAGGATCTAGAATCTGTTAGAAGTCAAACTCTAGGCATATGGTGGTATTTCTAGACTAGAATGAATGCAGTGGGAAGACCCACTCTAAATGTGCACAGCATCCTCCCATGAGCAGGAGCCCTAAATTCAATGAAAAAGAGAAGGCAAACAGCACCAACATTCTTCTCTCTCTGCTTCTAGAGTCTGGACTGCTCATGCTCCTGCCACCATGACCCCTCCCCCACCATGATAGAGACAAAGCCCTTGAATCGTGAGCCAAACTAAAACTTTCATAACTTGCTATTGCCACGTATTTGATCACAGCAATGAGAAAAGTAATTAATAAGTTATGCAAAATCAAATGTAACTGCTGCTAATAATGAGAATGGACTATACTTCTACGTTATAATAAAGATGTGTGAATATGTGAGACAGGATTGATAGTTGAACAGCAGAGGATAGTTAATGTAGTCAGCTCATCTCTTCTTATGACCTTATAAAACCCAATAATTTGGGCTTATGCTGGAAGCACAGCCCATCCAGATAGAACTTCTGTGTTCTCTATAAACTGTCAATTTTCTTTTGAGATAGTATAAACTGTATTAATTAGGGTTCTCTACAGAAACAGAACTGATAGAATGAATATATATATATATATAAATGGGATTTATTAGAGTAGCTTATAGGCTGTGGTCTAGCTAGTTCAACAATGGCTGTCTAACAAAGGAAGGTCAAAAATACAGTAGATTTTTTTCAGGTCACAAGGCTGGATGTCTCAGTTGATCTTCAGTGTACACCGGAATCCAGAAGAAGCAGACTCCAGTGCCAGTGAAAGAATGGACCCTGCAGTGTTGTGGGATAATGCTCTTATACACTATAAAGAGTTTTCACTTGTAGTTTAATAAAATGTTGATTGGCCAGTAGTCAGGCAGGAAGTATAGGTGGAGCAAACAGATTAGGAGAATTCTGGGAAGAGGAAAGGCCGAGAGAGCCAGTCACCACCCAGAGGCAGAAGAAACAAGAAGAGAATGCCTCACTGAGAAAAAGTACCAAGACACGTGGCTAAACATGGGCAAGAGTTATGAGTTAATTTAAGTTGTAAGAGCTGGTTAATAATAAGCCTGAGTTAATAGGCCAAACAGTTTATAATTAATATAAGCTTCTGTGTGTTTATTAGGGACTGAATGGCTGCAGGACCCGGTGGCACAGAAACTTCCATCTACACTGCATAAAAAATGGGAGCAAGCAAGCGAAGAGTAGCTGTTTCAGTCTTCCTTGTCCTTTCTATGGCCAGAAGTGGGGTAAATAGTCCCACCTCAAGTGATCTGTGTTTCACATGGATCTTCCTACCTCAAAGGGTTTGATTAACTAAAAATCCCTCACAAGTGTGTCAGTGAGTTTTCAGTTAATTTCAGATGTAGCCAAGTTGTCAACCAAAATGGCCACCACACAGACAAAATCATTATGTATTCTTTAGAAAATTTTTCATTTCATTTTTTTAAAAAAGAAATCACATATTTTTGTCATTTACAAAATAGATTTTGATGACATGATGACTTCACTGGGGACCATATCCACTGGGGCACTATATCCTCAAATTCAGGCTTACCTACACACACCCTAAAATTCCAGGATACTCATACTGAAGATTTGACCTTCATCTAAGCTATATGAAATGTTAATCTTCATTTTAGAAGCAAGACAGTTTTCCTGCCTGAGGCACAATTCTTCAAGTCCTATTTTTTTAGAAAGGTAGACGAGAAAGACAATAGAAGAGACACAAGAAAGCTAATGGAATTTAGAAATCCAGATTCAAGTTGTTAAGACAAAAAAAATGAATAGTTCTTACTGACCAAAAATAAAAAGCACTAATTATTCTCTGAAGTTATCCAACAATACTGGGCCAATATGAAAATAAGTACCAGACAGTTTTCAGGTCATTTCTGAGTATATACATTTAGTAATTAGCCTAGTAATATATAGAATGTGAATCATTAGCATATGGTTTACTGGGTTTAAGTTGTACTTGGGGTTGACAGATATATTTCTAATTCATTGTGTAGGGCCCAGCCATGACAAGATCAATAGAGGCCTGAGTTTCAGATTACCTGGTTCCAGGAAAGACCACAAACTGAGACCATCCAGACACCACCAAGAAATGGATCATCCAAGGGGAAAGTACCTAACATTCCCAAAGGAAGTTCCTAACACTCCAACCATTGTAGATAGGAACACCTGATGTCCATCATATACCCATCCCCTTTCACCAAGACAGCCCTAGACAAATGTCAGCCAATCAGGGGTCCTGAACCTTAGAAATCCCTCACCCCAACCTCTGCTATGATAAAAAAAAAATCCATCCCTGAGCCTGAGGCTCTCTAATTGTGCCAATGCATTAGACAAATGGAGAGTCCAAGTTCGAGCTTGAATAAAGGCTCTTTGCTTTTACATACAGGATTTGGTTTCTGTGGTGGTCTTTTGGAAGTCCCTGCAATTTGGGCATAACACATTGGTACAGTGGTGGTTAATTCTGATGAAAACCTGATTGGATTAACAGATGCCTTAGAATAGTGGAACACATGTCCATGAAGATGTTTCCAGAGACCACAAGGACTCTGACTTAATGAATTCATCTCTTGATGGCTCATAGTATTGTGACGTTAACAGGAGGTGGTTAGAGTTGAAAGCAATGAAGTGAAGTATAGGATGTTGAGCCCAGCCGGAGGGGTGTGTTCTTGAGATTGTATCTTACCCTATTCTCTCTCAGCATTGCCACTTCTCTTGACTTCCAGTCCAGTAAGAAGAAAGAAGCTTGTTTCTCCAACTCTCCTGCCACCATGATGCTCTGCAACCCTAGCCTGATCCCTCTGAAACTATGATCCAGAACAAATCTTTTTTCCCTTTATTATTCTGCCAGGTGATTTGGTCATAGCTATGTAAAAGTAACCAATACAGACACTATATTGGAAAATTCATCATCCCAGACATCTGCCCTGGCTGGGTCCCAGATCTTACATTTCTATGTTTGGGGATCCTCTTCATGATCTCAAATTGAGATAGGCAATGGGATGTCCTAATTCCTTTAACAATAAGCTGCACACAGAGAGTAGCAAAGAGCCTTGTCTATGGAACCATCATCACTGGGCTGAGAAAAGAATAAGACAGGACAGATTCTGCTGTGTCTTCTGGCTCAGTGCCCCATGAAGGAGACCTGAAATATCACAATAAAGTCAAAGTAGTAACGATCTATTTTACCTCTTAAAAGACTCCTTTAGTTGATGGTCTTTATTTAAAGGTCCTTCGTACTCACACTCTGCAAATGTTAATAAAGAATCTGGTTCCCTGAGTAGTCACAGGGAACTTGGTAAGTCTCTAAACCAATTCTTCCCTTTTGAGAGTCTACACCAAGTTAGACAAACGCAAGAGGCATTTCATGTATAGAACTCCAGCTTCTCCTTCATAGACTTAGTGCTGTTAAAACAACTCCTAGAGCATTAATTAGTTCCTTAGTATCTTTTTATTCTTGAAGCCTGCTCTCCATAAATAGCCGGCGGGAAGAGTGTCTGTGGAGCATTAGGGTGTTGACTTTTATGCAGCGGGAGCCCTTTGCATTGTGCCAACGGTCTTGAGTCTTCCTGCTCAGACCGCAGACACCAGAGAAAGAACAAGAAAGAACAGGGTGGATGCTGTCTTCGTGTTTGCTCTTTTCATTAAGACTTTTCAAAGAAGACTTTATTCTAGCCTGCATTTAGAAGAAAAAGGAAGGATCTTGCCTCCAGGCAAATAACTTGTTGGGTGAAAAAGAACTCTGTGATGTGACTTATTTTGTGGGGACCACTAGTGTGGGTGACAGTGGACCTCGGAAGACACTCGACAAGGGCTAACACCACCTCAAAAAGCAATCTGCAATAGTTGGCAGAGACAATCATTAAACAAACCTGCTGCTTTTGTTTGTCTATTTGTTTGTTTTTCAAAACATGGTTTCTCTGTGTGGCCCTGGCTGCCCTGGAACTAGTTCTATACACCAGGCTGGCCTCTAACTCACAGAGACCGCCACCTCTCTGCCTCCTCAGGGCAACCACCCCCCAGCTTCAAACTGGCTACTTCTTAACAGCTAACTTAGTTTGGCTGGAATGCATCTAGAATTGTAGTGTCCATTTTGGGTAAAATGTGACCTCCATATTTTATTCCCATCAGTGACAAGGTAGTTCGTTTGGTACAGTTACAGCTCCTTAGATGGTGTAGATAATAATACAATCAAGTCTGTGTGTGCGCATGGATGTTCTGCCTGAATGTCTGTGCATGAATGGTACTGAAGAGACCAGAAGGCATCAGATACCCTGGAAGTGAAGTTAAAGATAGTTGTGAGCCATTTAGGTGCTGGAATTGAACCCGGGTCCTCTGGGAGAGCAATCAGTGCTCTAGCTGCTAAGACACCTCTCCAGCCCAGAACACATTGTTTTTACAACTGATTGCTTGGAAGGGAAGGAACATTTTAGAGTCAAAAGGAAATTCAGACATTACTCAGTTACATATGCAACGTGAATGGTTCTGCAGTAGGCCACACAATAAGTTAGATGCTTCGCCAGCCTAGTTCTAAGCTCTCCTGGCTCCTAGTCTGGGCACTGGCACTACTAAGCGATTTTCCTGGTAATGACCCTCATCTGATTTCATTCTCTAAACACATTGCCGTCTGCAGAAAAAGGATGGTGATCATGTGGCGGGAAGTGAGGAGGAAGGAGACACCCTTTACTCGCGCAGTAGGATGGGTAGAGGATGTCAGTTTGTCTCCGCAGCTCAGAGTGCTCCCTAGGACCAGCTTCGAATGGAGAAATTGCATGTACCTCTCAGTAGGGGCTAGTCCATCTTGTAGAAGGCTGGGTCAGACTAGAATGAAACAATCTTCATTTGAACATGCTGAAACCCAAAACAACACAGTGAGGCAGAACAAACTGGGCACAGGGGAAGATGTTATAGACCATGAGTGCAATCTCATCATTCCTATTCTTCCTTCTCTTAGTGAAAAGTGATAAATAGTTATGCTAAGAACTGAAATTAGCACTCATGATTCAAAAATCTCAAAATTCCCATAGTGTGTTGGTTATATGGAGTGGTTTCCCTTGTATTTAAAACCACTAACCTTCACTTCTAGGTAAGTGATTACAAAACTCAGTATTATTAAGTTCCTTATTTAAATATGTGTTGATATTTTCCCTTCTGGAATAATATACTTTGTGTCAATCAAAAGAGAGAATAATCCTAAAATTAAAGGCATTTAAAGAAATAATTTTGATTTCAAATTAGGAAAGAAAGCTTTGAGTGTGCTTTGAAAATGGAGCCAAAGTACCCATTAAAGAAAAAAATTACAGGCAAATTAAGAATATGCTTTTTCCCAATGACATTGAATCTTAGTCATTTTCTCCATGATTATCTGAAAACCCTGCAGTTCTCACAGATATCTGGCAATCTCACCCATTTCCCTTCAGCAGAACAAACAGAATGGCACATGGTGTGGGGCATATTACAAAGAAATATTGTCTTACACTTGAGTTTGGAGCACATGCCAGGATTACTCCTGAGGATCATCAAAGGGAAGAGATATAAGCTACACTTCAAATATAAGCTCTGTGAAATGGCATAATCCATCACATTTATTTTTCATGCTTGTTAATTAGCCAAAAGTTGAAAATAAGATTCATTATTTGTGCAATTTAGTGATCTGTTTTAGTGGGAGGTAGCCAGAGAAATTGCTGGTAGAGCGATGGTATGGAAGTATTTGATCTAATAGCCTACAAGATCAGTGTTCTCGGGACCAGATAACAAGGTAAGCATCGGGAAACTGTCAGAATTCATGTGACTGTCCTGTGTTCAATGGCTGAAACAGTTTCTTTACGTCAACAACCTTGAGTTTTAGTCTTGAGTTCACAATGTGATTTATTAACAGGGAGATTAAAAATCTGTTCTCTATTGGAAATCAAGGAATGTATTCAGAATTTTGTATCTCTAGCACCTTTACTTCATAGTCAGAGAAAAAAATCAGCCTGGTGACTTGGGTGGGCTTACAACCAGAATCAGCATCCTGTCCTGAGTTCTGGTTCCACAACCCACTGCCCACTCTCATGATGTGGGAGGCTTTTCCATATTCATGTAAGCATTGATCTCCTACAGCTGATGGGATAAGGCAAGAGAGATGAAATACGAAGATCTTTCACTATCTTTTCCAAACACAGGCATGGAAGCTTAGAGGATTTTATATAGTACAATTGCCCATCTTCAGGCATGGAAAAGGCGTGATACATGATACTAATTATCTGTGTGGTATCATGAATATGTGGACATACTGCAGCTCTCCTTTCCCTCCCTCCATTCTTCCTTAAAGACAGAGCCTCAGTATGCAGCCAAGGCTGATCTGGATCTCTAAGTTGCCTAAGCTAGCTGTGAACTTATAACACGCTTGCCTCTGACCCCCAGGGCTGGATGCATGCACCATCATACTCAAGTTCACAAGCTTTCCTGAAAAAAATCCAAACTGTTCTATCATAAGGGCTGCACATAAGAGACCAAGGACTCCTGGTCTCAGAGAAAAGCCAGCACTACCCTGCTTTCCGAGTGATAAGCCCTGAGCAAGATTCAAACATTAGCTTTCTGCCAAAGCATTCACTTGCTATATGCTTTTTTAATGAATGTTTAAGGCAATCCATTTTAAAGCGGACAAACCTTGGCAGGAGGTCAGCAAGTTAATTGGCTGGGAGAAAATAAAGCACAGCTCTATGCCCATTTCAAAGACTCACTTCGAATGCAACATAAAGTGCATGGGGAATCATTATTGTGCCCAGTGCTTTGAAAATCCAACATAAGTAAGTATGACCATACTACCCAAATGAAACCTGGAGTGATGATTTACCCAGAGTTCTTGCTCATCCACAAGTTTCTTGTTCCTTAGGGTGGGGTGCTGCTGAGTGTCACAGCACCTGCCTAGCATGCAAAAGTCTTGGGTTTGATCCCTCTGACTACAATCAATAAGTAGCAAGTCCTGAAGCAACTGTGAGCCCGAGTGTACAGATGATTAGCTAACTGTAGTAGATGGGAGCTGTAGGGCAGTAACTCAGAGTTAAAGGTTTGCCTACCACTGTCAATTACAGGGTAGCCAGAGAGCACATCGTCTCTTTAATTAAACCTAAGGTAATAATAGGAAATGTCATTTATGAAAAATCCAGGGCTATGTACAGCATGGTGGCAGGCAGCCAGGCAGCAATGCATCCAGAATGGCAAGTCTCCTCTCAAGCAACAGCATGCCTGCATGAGAAGAGCGTATGCACACTTCAACAGACACCTTTTCTCTTCGAGAAGTGGCATGACTCTTCCTGGGCATCGACTACAAAAATAGAGAGTCTCCTTAGAAAAGCCAGCACAGTGTTCTTAGCATCCTAACACTCTTTTAAGATCGATTTGAACACCCGCTTTGCTCTAGAAGCCTTTGCACCTTGGGAGAACTCTGATCCTCTGGGTTCAGACAATGCTCACTGCATGTGGCTAGCAGGACATCCATCTTACGGCTTCTGCGCGTGCCGGCAACTCTGGGTAAACTGAAGCTTGTTGAGAGCATAAATGGCCCTTATTAATCTGTACCCTCCCAACAGCTGCGTGACTGTCTGGCTCTTTGTGGGTTTTTAATAACAACCATTTAATTTTTCCAGAGAAGAGCAAAGGCCCAAAGTTATGAATAATTCAGCCCTGTATTACCAAACCTGATAAATTTCCACCCCAACTTGTTCACCTTTGATTACAGCTAGTAAGATGATCAAGATGCCATCCTGGCAGGTGTCTTTTGATTCCTGTCATCAAGCTACAGAAAGAGTCACTGGGGAGTCATAATCAAAAGTAACGAGAAGATAGCAAAATGGACAAAAGATGAAGCATTTTGAAAAACAAAGAAAATGATCAGTCTTGGGGGAGGGGAATGAGCACGATCAAAATATATTGTGAAAAAAATGGAACAAATTAAAACAAGTCAGTCTTCACTGGGTAAGGTGGTACATGCCTTATATCCCAGCACTCGGAAGGCAGAAGCAGCAGGTTGGAAACTCTGAGGGTAACCTGGGATGTTTAAGGAGACTCTTTCTCAGAAACAAAGAAAAACGTGAGGGTTTGGGCTGGCTGCCCAGTTTCCTACCCTACTAACTCAGAGCTGCCTTAGGGAAATAAAGAGTACTCTTTCAGAACTTGTCTGGAATAAAGGCAAGACCTGAAAAAGGAAGCCATGGAAGCAACGGGATATCTCTATGGGCAACAGAGCATACCAATATCATGGGTTTAAACAATGGGACCTAATATGAGGATGAAGGTCACAAGGTTGTCAGCTACAAAACATGTGGCACTCTTTAAAGGCCTAGACATGCACAGTGGCATCATCCATGGGATTCTCATTTCACCTGAAGTAAACATTGGTGAGCTTGAAGCCGAGTGTAAAGTCAATATAACCATCTCATATACTTCATAGTATAAACCCCTCAAGAACAGGTAACTGATGAAGGTCACAACCAATGGACTTAAAAACTATCATAACCAGTATGGGAGTAAGTACCTGCCTAATTAATGCAAGAAAAGTGTTGACTGGGTCAGTGAGATGGCTTAGTGGGTAAGGCGCTTGCTGAGAAGCCTGAAGACATGAGCTCGATCCCTGGTGGAAGGAAAAACGTAACTCTCAGAAGCTGTTCTCTGACTTAAACACACACACGATGGATGGATGGATGGATGGATGGATGGATGGATGGATGGATGGATGGATGGATGGATGGATGGATGGATGGATGGATGGATGGATGGATGGATGGATGGATGGAAATATAGATAGATGCAAAAAGAAAAAAAGAAGCTGGGCAGTAGTGACACATGCCTTTTATCTCAGCATTAGGGAGGCAGAAGCAGTGGGATTGTGTTGAGTCTGAGCCCATCCTGGTTTAGAGTGAGTTCCAGGCCAGCCAGGACTGTTTCTCAGAGAAACCCTATCAAAAAAAAAAGAAAAAAAAAGGAAGAAAGGTAAAAAGAATATTGGTAAAATATTGCTATCATAGAAAGCTAGCCATGATTCAGTGGTTGAGGGAGTTTATTGTTCTTAGAGAGGACCAGATTTGTTTCCCAGCACCCACATTATGGCTCACAACAGTGTAACTCTGGATTCAGGGAATCCCACATCCTCTTCTAGCCTCCTACTCGCAGGTAGTACACAGAAACTCATACAGGCAAACACTGCACATAAAAAAAGGAACATTTTAAAAATTGTTTCAGGTGTTCATACTTTTAATTCCACCACTCGGAAGTGAGTTCCAGAGGCAGTGCTACATAGTGAGAGCCAGTCTCAAGGGAGAAAAAAAGTGTCTCAGGTATTTCCTTTAATCTCCATGCTGTTTTTACAATCAGGTTCTACTGTAGCTATGCTCTGCAATGACCCTCAGAAGGAAACATGCCACCTCTTGCAGCTCAGTGGCTTCCTGGAATGTCTGTGACAGTCCCTCTGTGCATAAGCTTGGCTTTGTTTCCTTCCTTGCATACTTTTGTAAATGCTGAAGCTGGTCCTACCGGTTGGACTTGCTATCACAGACTTCACCTTTCCTCTATTTGCACAGCACTGTCAACCAGTTCAATCTGAAGCTGTCCCTTGCTTCCTCTGCTCAACAGTGGGTATGCATTCACGAGACCCTTTTAAAATATATCTTTCTCCTGTCCCTCTACGCATTGCAGATACATTACAAAACTATGAAAAGGCTATATTTTGAACGGTCTTGACTTTTACTGTATATACTCTGCTCTCAGCTGCCTCAGAGCAGAGAAAAAAAATGGCAATGTACTTGCATGGATTTGGGGTTCGTAACTGACAAAGTACATTAGGCCCTCTACAGCCACTGGTTTTGAATCTGTGGGTTCCACACTCATGAGTTTAATCAGTGGCGTGTCAGAAATATTTTTTTAAAAAAGTATTGTGTCTTTACTGCACATGCAAAAACTATTTTTGTCTGATGATTACCTCAAATAAAACAGCAAAGGAATCCTATTTACACAGAACTTACCTTGCCTAATGTATTGAGTAATTTGGAGATGATTCAAAGCAGATGAGATGGTGGGTGTCGGTCCCAAGCAAATGCTATACCTTTTAAAAATCAGTGACTTGAGCATCTTCAGATTTTGGAACATGTGGGGCCATAGAACCAGACTCCCATGAATTCCAGGGAATAATTTTGTAATATTCAGTATCAAATCTATACCTGCCTTAACAAAACTTAGATTCTCTTCCTAAACCATTACAAATATGTATGTTTATTCACATGTATTTGTTTTCCATAATTAAAAATGTTAGAAGCTAGCCATAACTTTGAAAGAAACTAACTCCAACTTCTGAGTGAGGCCCATCTGTAACAGTACCAGTAATAGGAAAAAGCCCTCCAACAATCAAAGTACATCACTGGTTAACATCGTAGCACACACCAGAGGCAAGCAGCCAGCTGGGCATTGAGAAGTTGAAGAAGGACAGAGGGACAGTAATTTTAGGCACCCAAGAATCTACTGTCTCTTCCGGGAGACACTCAAGGTACAGGCTCTCCTGTGGCAGGGTTAAACCCCAGGTAGATGAAAACCCAGTGGACTGGTGTAGAAAACAATTCCCACATTGCTCACAACCATTGCACCCAACGGTCTAGCATTTTGTACTCTTTCAAACCTGAGCCACCACCACAGACTGTTCCTTGCGAAGTACTAGAACAGAGCGGCCAACTCACAGTTGCAGAGGTACAATTAAGAAGTTCATGAAGAGATGCTAATCTCCTGAGTGTATTTATATCCACAAGCTCTAGGAAGCAGCCAAGTTTGGAACAGAGGAGCAACAAGATTGCAGCGGATGACCTCAGAGGCAGCACAGAGTCGCATCTGAGACAGGCACCAGGTCTTCCTATTCAGAGCACTTTCTTAGGAGCATGGACCTTGTCTCTCTACCGTGATAATGAAATGACGTATGTATTTTCTCAGGCCTGTAGTCTCCCACTTCATCTAGCCTATAAATTGGGACCCTGAAAACTTACCACTTGATTGGCAACACATGTCCATGCCCATGTTTGATTACCCACACTCTCTCTTGAAGCCTTTGCTCCCTGTGTGGGTCCCAGTGGACAGGTGGAAAGATCTCTGAATGCTCAACACAACTGTAAACTTCCGCCCAACAAATCCAGACCCCAGTTCGCCTCTCTCTCTCTGTTTCTTTCTTACTTGCTCTGTCTTCCTCCCCAAATCCTCTGTAAAGATGATAGGACTGAACACCGAGACACGGATACATTGGTGCTCTGTGTGTGTGTGTGTGTGTGTGTGTGTGCTCTTCATTGCATGTTTTGTAATTGGGTAATATAGCATAGTGGTAGCTACATATCAAAATTTCTTTTCCTCTGTTCATAAGCATAGAGAAGGGTCTTTCTTCTTGCTTGTGCCAATAACTGGGTCCCAAAAGGCAAGCAGTCTGTCATCATGTCTTGGCTCAGCTGCTGCAAAGAGTTGCTCAAGGATCTAAATTTAGTGTTTCCCATGGTTAGCTCATGTAAATATCTTTTCCATGCAGCATCAGCTTTCCAGAGCTTTCTGTAGAGGATACCACCACCAAAGCATTACAGCCTGGGAAAAAAATACTCAACCAGTCCTAACTAAACCCAGAATTAGAACTCAGGGCCCACTTTTCATAAGAGCAATGGAAAAAATCAGTACAGTTGGTTAGTTCAATTAGGCACTCAATGTGTGCTTGCCAGACAGCCTTGAAGGCTGGTGTGAAATTCCACACGCCCATCTCAGAAGGCAAAGCACTGATTCTTGTTAGGATAAATGCACACTAGCACAGGGGTGCTGGCACATACAGCATCCATGGCCTTGGCATTCAGCACCTCCTGCAACTCTGAAACTAGCTCCCTTCTACAAAGAGGTCTTTGACCCTCCGCCTCCAACACACTGTGAGTCCATCGTTCGCTACCCCTGCCCCTTTGAGGGAGGTAAAGAACAGGCATTTTCAATCACGAACAGAACAGGTACGCAGGGTCAGTAACTTAACACTCCAGAATTAGAAGTTTTGTCAAATGTACAAAGTCACTTACAATCCAGATAAAATTGTTAAACTATGTAATAGTTCAAGGCTGTTTTCTAGAATATGCTTTCTGAGGTGTAACTACTCCACAATAGAAGCGCTGACTTCAGCACATTCTGCCTTTAATTAGTTAACAGAGTCCATTGGGATTTTTAGTGTCTCTGTCCCAGGTGAAGGGCTTTCCAATCGCGCTGAGAGTCTTTCTAGGGAACAAGCCTGAGCCGTCTGCCTGAAGCACCTGCTCATTTGTGTCCCCTTCCAAATCCTCCAAAGAGATACAACTCTGGACTTGATGTTCCTACCTGTCAGCACCCTCTCTGTCTGTCTCTGTCTCTGTCTGTCTGTCTGTCTNCCTGCACGGCCCTGCGGGCTGCAGGCACCAGACATCCCGCCTCCGGCCTGCGGGCCCCGCAGTCGAAGAACTGAAGAGCGTTTGCAAGACCTGGGATGCAAGACCGCGCGACCCCGGAGCTAGCGCGACCCGGAAGCTCCGCAGCTCCGCCCAAGTGCCGGAAGTGTAACTGGTGGCTGGGGCGCTGCGCTGCGGAGCGGAGGCCCTTGTGACACCACGCCCGGCTGTGTCAAAGTATCTTACTACTGTTCCCAGAAATCTGGACGCTTGTGGACCTAGGGGCTTGTCACTTTATGGAATAGGTCTCCAATTTCTCCTAGGAGCTTGTGGGTAGAGAAGTGCGTGCGTGTGTGTGTGTGTGTGTGTGCGTGCGTGCGTGTGTGTGTGTGTGTGTGTTGGGGGTTGGACCCAACGGGCCCTGAAAGGAGGTGGCAACTTCTCCTTTATTCCTTCCCTTTCCCTTTCTCCATCTGAGAGTAGCAGGCCAGGGGAGGGCACAGTCCTCCAACAGCTTTGTCACCTTTAAGCCCATTCAGGCTCCCAGAGAGTCCATGTGGTGGAAACAGAAAGTTCAGTTCCAGGTTCTAGATCAGCGGTTCTCAGTCTTCCTAATGCTGTAAGTTGTGGTGACCCCCAACTATAAAATTATTTTTGTTGGTAATTCATAACTGCAATTTTGCCACTGTTATGAACCATAATATACACATCTGATATGCAGGATATCTGATATTTGACCCCTGTGAAAGGGTTGTTTGATGCCCCCAAAGGGGTCTCGACCCACAGGTTGAGAACCACTGGTCTAAAACCTTACGGAAAAGACCCCTGAGCAGAGCCCATAGTTGGTTACAAGTATTCTGAAGAAATTCCTGCCTGGGTAATTTCTAGTGATGTGGAACACCTCTAAGAGGCCCTGAGAGTGTGACTTGGGGACACTCTACTCTGTACCTTGGGAGACACGAGAGAGAGAGAGAGAGAGAGAGTCTCTCTCTCTCTCTTTAATTTCCTGGTCACTTTAAGCAAGTTTATCCCGGCCCCAGTCTGTGAGCCCTGGGCTGGCAGGCAGGACAGCTTGCTGGGAAAAGGCATCAGGTGACAAGGTGCTGATAAGCATCTTCAGTCCACTGACACAGTGACAGCTAAGAAAGGAATGCCAGGAATTGCGCCTCACTGTAACACAGGTGCTGTACACAATTCCAGACACCTGGGCCCTGAGTCTCAGCCTAGAACTTTACAAATTTGCCTTTTCAATCCCTTCTCTTCATACTGCCGTTAGCCCCAGGTTTCGAAAGCCAATCATGACTTCAAAGATCCTGTGTCACTCGGAGAGCATGAGCACGTGTGTCCAGCTCTTCATGGGCACCTCTGCTTTTAGGGTTTGGAGGCCAAACTAACTAGTCAGATACGATACTGTCTCTTTTACTGGATGTGGTGAGGCATTCCTGTCAACTCAGCACCTGGGAGGCAGGAGGTCTGCATACTCAAGACCACACTGTGCTATAGAGTAAAACCTTGTCTCAAAAGACCAAGGATGGGATAAAGATTGGGAAATAATGCTTACCTAGCATATCCAAAACCAGTGATTAAAATATGCAAATAAATAAAGTTTTAATTGTTGAACATTACTTTTCTAACTGAGAATCTGTCTCTATGTAACACTTGCAATAGATAACACTATTCATCAGAGACCTTACATAGTGCATAGGGGCCGGAGAGATGGCTATGATCTTGGACTGCTCATGTAGAGGTCCTGAGTCTAGTTTCTAGCACTCTTGGTGGGCGGCTCACAACTGCCTGGAACTCCAGATCCAGGGGATCCCCTTGCCTCCTCAGGCACCTGGCTTGACATACATATAGAGATACAGAATTTAAAAATTTTTTAAATTAAAAACAGAACTTATAGACTTGAGTTAACAGAGGACACCACTCAACTTCTGTGACTACCTGAATCAGAAACTAGAATTCCGATTTACAGAATATTGGGGTACAGAACACACATCAGGGTGGACGTGCAAGCGCCCTGTCCAAGACCAACTGCCTTTCCTCATGAAAGTCATGGATTAGTGGCATAAGGTGTCCCTTGGAAGCCAGACCCCCAATTCTATATCTCTTACCTTTTCTGAGTCCCTGGAGAAGACCCCTGAGCTACCGGGCCTTAGGAACCTCATCTAGCCTTTGGGGCTGACTTGGTGTTGGGAATATTATTTTAAGGTGCGTTACTTCTGTTTAACTGCATTTGTTTAACTCTGTGAAGCTGTGATACTTTACCTGTCTCGAACACCTGATTGGGGGTTCAGAGAAGTAGCTGAGAAGGAGGCCATCAGGGGCCAGGTATCCAGTTACACAGCAATCCATGGAGGAAGAGCAAAATTTTCAGGAGAGAGAAAATCCCAGAGCCAAAAGGGTAGATGGGATAATATACCAAGCCAAGCTAAGGCTGGACCGGCCTAACTAAAAATAAGATTCCATGAGTAATTCATTTGGGAGCTGGGTAGCAGGCTCCCAAAAGAGTCCAAAGAGCTTAACACCATGCTACTACACCTGGTTAAACTTTACATCCCTGAGTGACATGGCCTTAGGAATCTCCTCTAGTTCTTCGGGGCTGACGTGGTTAACCTTTAGTCTCCCAAGTCCTGTGAGTCTCCGAGATATGTTTGACCTGAGTTGATAATCAGATTAAGACTTAGAAGAATTAACTAGGTAGCACACAGAGCAAGAGAAAGGTTTGTTTTGGTTTATGTTCTAGAAGATGAAAAGAGTCAGAACAGGGCCAGGGAGAGCCTTGCGCTGCTCCGACACAGTGGAAAACAGAGGAGCAAGTGTGTATGTGTAGGGGAGGGGAGAGAGGGAGCTTCACAATGATCTGCTTCTTCAGTAACCACCCCAGTCCCAGAGTAAGCCCTCCTCACCACACAGTCACATGGTAGTCAGATGGCAGCGTGCACTTCAAGAAGGCATGAGGTCCTGGTGCCATGACAACACTTCTTTACATCACTCAGTCCATCTTAGTGCAAGCCATTCATTTACATGCTCTTAAATTCCCTGCCCCCACCACCACCACCCAGGTTAAAAATATCTTTATAGCCCTTCCAAGTCCCTGGGCCTTTTGCCTCCTTTCCATACAAATAAGTAACTGCTACTTCCTTACTTAGGGTCACCTGTCTTGTTGTTCAGTTACTCTTCACAGGCTCAACATTCTCCATTTTGTCCCACTTCCTTATGCTTGGGACCATCTTGGCCAAAATAAAAAAAAAAATGTCTGAATATAGTATACCGGGCCAAGACAGTGACTTCAGTACTGCCAGCATCAGCGTGTAGTCTGAACTGAACAAATGAGTGTTCCAATGTGTACATATACGCAAACCCAGCTTGTGGGCACTACAGTTGGTCTGTTCCTTCAGAAAACATTCTCCCTTCTTGCTTTGTTCCCATATCAAGCCCTGGCAACTATCTCTTATTTTATGACGTCTCTTCCCAGAGCATAATTCTGGCAGTCAGAAGACAGGTCCAACAATTCAGACATACTTCAAATGAGCCATCTTAGGGCTTTCTTGTTTTGTAGTTGTACTTTTTCCCCTACGTGGGCTTTTACAAAGTCTCTCCCCTGCCTCCACTGTGTCAAAACGTTTTCTCACAGGACACAGCTGATCATCATCCCCAGTACTGTGGAGCCTTGTGTCTTTTCTTGCCCAGTCTCTCAGGATTGCAAAACTCCTGCCCAAATCAATGCGGGTTCTAAGTCAGGCAGGAACAAGACAGAACACGCTGCCATTTCATCTTCCCGTCGCAGAGGTGAGGCAAGCCTAGTTCAGAAGCAGCTGCGTAAGCTTTGAGAAACTCAAGGGCTGAGGTGCAGCACAGTGGTAGAGCTCTTGGCCTAGCCTGCACGAGGCTGTGGGTTCCATCCTAACCCTCCAAAAACAACAGAGCTAGCAGGCATACAAGCAGAACAGAACCAAGGCAAGAGGAGGAAGAGATGTGTATCTCTTGACTCCCAGAAAACTGGTTTGGAGGTGGGTTTTTGGTTTGTTTGTTTCTTTACTTTTCATTTTTGCTTTTTCGAGGCAGGGTCAGTCAGTATCGCAGGCAAGCCTTGAACTAGCATCTCAGCCTAAACACCGGGATTTGTAGGCAAGAGCTACCAAGTGTTAAGTACCCAGTGTCCAACTCATACTTGGCATTTCTAAACCAGGTGCCCACGGACATTAATTTAGAGTTCAGCAAGGTGAGCTGCAATGATTACACTTCAGTTAGAAGAAACATTTCAATATAATCAAGAGAAAGGCTTCCTACCTTTGCATAGAAAATAAGAAGTCTTTTTTTTCAGGATAAAGAAAAACACTTTAGTTATCATTAAGATTTAACAGCTGAGAACAAGCAACATTGGCCTGAGAACTACAATTTAATTTAAAAGTGACCATATGACCTCTGGCAATTCCTGGCTCACCCTCAGGAGAGAGTGACCAGGAATCAGAAACATGACACAGCAGTTTACAGACACCTGGGAAGGGAGACAACCCCTAGAATCACGCAACTTCTGTACCTGTCTCTTGCCTGCTTCGCCATGAGGCCTCCGACAGCAGAAATAAGCGAGCCCCCTTTCCCTCCTTGGCTGCTCCGGTGGAGAGCAGGCTGAAGGCTCCATGTCCAGGTCCAGCTGTGGCCATCAGCCAGACTTCATGGTTCTCTGAGCAGAAAGGGGCCTGGCCCATGAGTGACAAGTCCTGCCCTCTCCAAGTGCAGCTGAACTGTACTCTAGTCCATTCTTCCAGCCAGCTGGCCTGCCACAGCCTATACACAGACAGACAGCCGGACAGACTCAGGACTGGGAGGAGTGTGATTCATTCATAGAAAATCCTGGTTCTCTCACTGCTATGCAAATGCACTGTGGGTGGAGTTTTACTAAATGCAGATGTGGACACCAAAAATCCCAGCAAAAATGTGTCTCTCAACATACATTTCACTTGGCCAAATAAGCTCCACCCACATACCAGTCATTAAAGAAAACTGGAGCTAACTGCGTGGGAAGGAGCCATTTCTAGCTCCCCAATAGATGCTGGGGCAGTTCATGCCTACAGGCTGTAGGACTGGAGGCAGAGCTTTGTATAGATCAGCATCAAATGACAAAGCCTGACTTGCCAACTGTTTCAGTGCTGGTGTTTGGGCCAACTGCCTCATCAATTCAGAGCTTCAGCAATAACCACATAAAGTGTTCATATAAAGAGTTGATTAAACTCTGACATCCAACTGTTTGAAGATCACCCAGGGACTTCCCTATCCCAACCCTAGGCTTCCGATGGGGTGACATATATCATCCCCTCACCCAGCTACTGTCCTGGTGTCTGAAGAGTTGTATAAACCCACGTTCAGAGTCATCTCAGGCTCCTACAGGCAAGACTAATCCAGGCTGCGTCACCCCTCCAAAGCCCACTTCCTTGCCTGTAAAGTGCAGGAATTGAATGCTACCTCAAGAGCATGCCAAACAAGTCCAAACTGAACAAGCCCCGGTGTTGAAGGAGTCCGTGGGACTTCACAGTGTTGACAGCCTAGGGCTGGGGCAGAGCAAATGCTTAGCATGTTGAGGTCTTGCATTTGATGGCAGAGCAAAATAAAAACAAATTTAAAAAAAAAAGTCTACTCTCCAGTTTTTGTTGTTATTGCTGCTGTTTTCTTTTGTATTTTTGCCAGCCTTCCCAGAGTGCATTAAGTGCCTGGCACTTAATGTTTGCAGTTGAGAGCAGATGATATGTCAAAGGTCACTGGAACAACTCCGAACCAGGAACCTAACGGACATGCGTCTTGTTTCAGACATCATCACATCCCCGTGCACTTTGCATGTTGGGTACCTTGCTCTCCTGGGTACCTCGTTTTGTGATCAAAAGGAAACACTTTAGAAACTTCAGTTGCACTTTCTGAATGTGTTTCAAAGCAGGAAAAACAGAACAGAGATAACACTTGCCCTTTTGGGTTAATGGCAGAATATGGAATTGTGCTTTTGAATACCAGGCATGGGACCTGGAGGCACCAATCACAGACAGAGTCCCAGAACTCTGTGAAGTGCTGGCTTAGGGGCTCTCCAGTATGTTTTAGACTTCTACAGTGTTCCTTTGAGGATCGCTGCACTGATGAAGAAGGACGTAAGGTCAATCAGTATCCCCTGCCTAGGTGACTCTCTATACAATAATGTTTGTACAAATGCTAAAAATACTTTACGACTCTCACTCCTTGGCTATACCACTTTTGCATTTCAGGAAGAAAACACTCCAAAGCCCTAAATGCTGCTCAGGAACTGCAGCCACCTTGCCAAGGTCACCTGAGTTATTCAACAGTGAAGTCCCTCTGTGCCTGGGGATTCTCTTCCTCCTGAAGAATCCAAGCTTCATAATTTTCTAGGATAGCTTTTTCCCATCTAGCTCCCTCTATTTCCTTCATGGTATTTATATAGATCTGAAATTCTCTACATAATAGACCCTCTTCTTTAAGTCACATGCTTCTGGCCCTCAGTGCGTGGCCAAAGTGATGGACAGTACCCAAGCATGGCAAATGTGACTTTCTATGCGTGAGAATAGGCCACTGTGGTTAGCAAAAAGATGGCACGGTAGTGCACACCTTTCATATCAGTGCTAGGGAGGCAAAAGCAGGCAGATCTCTACGAGTACAAGACCAGCATGGTCTACAGAGTGAGTTCCAGGTGAGCGAAGGTTACATACTGAGACTCTTTCTAAAGCAGACAACAAAGAGAAAATACTTCACAACACCCAAACCAATTTCCAAGACCCTTTTTTGTTGTTGTTGGTTAATAAAAAGCTACTGATTTTGGACTTGTTAGTCTTCAAGAAACTGAACAATGTTGGACTGGTGAACACCCAAGTTTCAGATTCCTTCTCCATGAAGCTAGGGTGAGTCCTATAGCAGCTCAAGGGCTCCTCCCACCCTGAACAACCTCAGAATAATTGAGACACCGGGTAAAAAGCCATTGTCCTCATAAAATGTCACAGGATGTTTCCAGAAGAGCCACTGCCAGGTACCGAGTACCCACCACATGCCGGGTACTGGGTTAAGTACTCCTCACACCTTGAATCTAGATGGTCTTGCCCAGCAGAAGAAAACAAAGCTTATGCAGAGCTTGACCTGCTCAAGACCATGCCAATACCAAATGGTAGAACCAGAACTCAAACTAAGTCTGTCGACAACAGGGTTGAGATTCCTTCCAGCCCAGCATGGTGCCTCCAGGAAAACTGTGGCACAAATCTCTGTGATGGTCAGGGGTCAGGCAGGTGAGCAAGAGGGCTGTAGAGCAGAAAGTGGAGCTCTGTGTGAACCCCCAAACCTGTGCCTTGTCTTAACGACTCCAGAACATTTTCCGAAGAAGTTAAGCCCCAGCTTTCTTCATTATATGTTTTGGGTTGTTTTTTTTTTTTTTCTGTTGGTTTTGTTTTTTGTTGTTGTTGTTGATCTTTGAGGTATAAGAAGTTTTATTTTGAGGTCAAAACCACCTGTTTCTACAAAGTTTTAGTGATTTTAATTTTGACTCGTGATTGTTTTCTGTTTCTCCAGGACCTCATGCCCGCAGGCTCCACACTGTCCCTCCATGCTCAGCCACTGTTCCACAGGCCCCACCAGGTTTTAGTATTTTATGACAACGTGCAGAGATCATTGCATAGTCCTTCCTAGAGACCCTGTCCCAGGCCAGCCTGGTCCCATCCAGCCTGATTTCTGGCTATGAAAGTTGTCTAATTCATCTCTTTCATTCCAGTGAGCACTTCTGAAATCCTACTGAAAGCAGGAAAGGTGAGTGGGGGAGGGGCGTGGGGGCACTGAGCGAGGATCAGTGCTCCGAGCTCTGAGGGCCTGTCCAGAGAGGACACGTAAGCTGGGAAGAAAGTTGCCTCATCGTTGCTTCTGACATCCCTCACAAGCTGTCCCCAAGCCTGACCTCAGGGCAGTTGTTGAAAATGGGAGGAGAAACAAAGAAAAACCCAGGGCCTGGGAGGTCAGAGGTCAATCTTTCTGGCTGACTACAGCATCTGAAATCTGAGCTCCTCAACAAAACTACTTCTCATAGCACAGGCCTCAGGGAACCCCAGAATGATGCCACAGGCTGGAGTTAAAACTCGGGTTCAAATCCTCACTCCTGTCAGGTGGTGGCAGCGCACACCTTTAGTTCCTGCATTCTGAAGCAGATGCAGGCGGATCTCTGTTTGAGGCAGCCTGGTCTACAAAGTGTGTTCCAGGACAACCAGAGCTGTTACACAGAGAAACCCTGTCTCAAAAAATCAAAATCAATTCCTTTCCTTTAGAATCAAGACTCTCCCTTATTCTCAGTCTTGGTACCATTTTTTTTTCACATATCCCCCTTTAAAACATTTACTAATTGGTTAATTGCATGTGCTGCGGGTAAGCATGTGTCTGGGGTAGGGCAAAGGGCTGTAGTGCACATGCGGAGGTCGGGACAACCGTCAGACTGTGCTCTCATTCGACCATATAGGTTCCGGGAGTGAGCTCAGGTCAGCAGCCTTGGTGGCAAGAGCCTTCATCGGCTCTGTCATCTCAAGGGCCCTATATGGATCTACTCATATACATGGATGTTTATTTAAGAATAACAATTATAATAGACATAATTGAGTGATGTTGCTGAAATGCAGTGATGTGCTGCAGTGACCCTTAGACATATACCAGGGAAAGTAGAATTGGATTGGATTAGACTGAATTGAAATACATAAAGAAACTTGATTGGGGTGCGTCTATGTGCGGTGGGATAGTGAAGTGAACAGCCAAGCGACAGCGCTTGTGGCCAAGATTGGAGACCCAAGTTCAATCTCTGGAATTTACATGGTGGAAGATAAACAACTCCCCAAAAGCTGTCCTTTGGTTCCTATAAGTCCACCATGTCACAAGTGTGCCCACCTCCATAAAATAAATGATTTTAAATTATTTTTATGCCTATGATATTTAATATTTGGAGGAAGAAAACAACATTATTTATCCCACAACATGGGAAGCTTGGCCCATTTTTCTAATGATTTATAAAAGCTGTATTTGTCTTAGAAATCATCTGACTCCTCCCAGGGCAACAGTAATTATATTCTCTTTAATGAAATTGCTTCAATTACGGCTTTCCCTTGATTTGCACATCACAGCCATGACCCTTCCTCTTTTCCCTCTACACTGAACTATTTCTCATGATTCTTTCTGGGTTAGCTGACTACAAGCCTGTGCACAATTGCAAAATATGGTATTGAGATGCATTTGCCATAGATGCAGAACAATGATGCCTCTAGAAAATGGAGTTTCACGAATGGTTACTGAGGAGAAGGGAGGAGTGCAGAGTTACTGTGAAGACAGCCCTTATTTTGGCAACACTACACACAAATCAATCCCACTGAGAGTGGGACAGATTCTGCACACCTGGATTAAAAGGAGTTGGAGCTTCAAATCAGGTCCAAAGCTTTCTTCAGTGCGATAGGGCTACACAACCTAGTGCCTCCTTTGAGTTTCTCTGAGTAGGACACTCTCTGAGGATGTGCCTTCTATCACTGGCTTCTCTTGCTCTGAATGGAAAATTCTAGTACAGTTTGCAAATTGCAATATGCGTGTTTTAAGATGGAATTTTAGCTGGGTGGTGGTGGCGCATGCCTTTAATTCCAGCACTCGGGAGGCAGAGGCAGGCGATGTCTGTGAGTTCAAAACCAATCTGAGGGCAGTCAGAGCTACACAGAGAAACCCTGTCTGAAAAAATGGTTGGAGCTTCATTTAGGAACCTGAATTTTTGTTGCATAACTAGAGAATTCCTATGCAAACTTAAATAAATACAAATCGGTTGGGGGGATGCACTCCTATAATCTCAAGTACTTGGGAGGCTGTGACAGAAAGATCAACCATGAAATTAAAAGCTCTAACATCCTATCTACACAATGAGTCCCCCCACCTCAAAATGAAACCCAAACAAGAAAACACCTACATTCTGTGTATCCATCTTGTTAAGTAAGGTACCAGAGTGGTAACGGAGTGAGCACCTTGTGTGAAGGCTGGAAGATGCTCCACTCTACAAAGACGCCTTGGCTGCTTTCGCTGAACAGTTCAGACTGCGTAAAATGGTGTCAGCCAAACACCTGTTCCTCAGGACTCAAACTAGCATTTGTTGAAAAAGGAGGGATCAAGACTGAGTAAATTTGTCAGACTGCTCTTGAGGTAAAAAGTGACTGTTCCCATGAAGAAAAAAGCAAAAGAGCACTCCTTCTTTCCAACAGCAACAGGGGTTGCCTAGAGCCAAGACGAGGCCATCGTCTTAGCTCATCTGCTAGTTTGCTGTCCTCCTTCATGAGACCACAGGCTAGAGTCCAGGACAACTATTCTTATTTTAAACTTGTTTTCTTCTTGTGTTCTAAAGTCAGTGTTGCCTGCATGTGACAAAAATCTAAACAGTAAAGAAATCAAAAATAAAACTTTCATTTTTGCTATCCTGCTGGTCCCTCTTTTTGATTTGTTGGATATTTGTCTAGATATTTGTAGGTAAGTACACAGAAATTGCACATGCTTTTTCTTTTTGGTTTTTCGAGACAGGGTTTCTCTTTGTTGCCCTGACTGTCTTCAGACTGGTCTTGAACTCATAAAGATCTGCCTGCCTCTGCCTCCCAAGTGCTGGGATTAAAGACGTGCAAAACTACCACCTGGTTACATGCTTTTTCAACAAAAATGTGGCCCACTCTTTCTAATATAATTCTAAGTCTCTTTGGGTGATATCCTTCAACACCAGCAATCTGATTTGACTTCCAGAAATTTGTCCTTTAGATGTGATATTACATTTATAGATACAAGGAGGGTCACTGAAGTAGTTCTCACAACAGGGACACAAAAAGGCAGAAACCTAAACATGATTTTAAAAGGGCCACATCAAGATATGAGACCACTCCCATAATTGCTGTTAAAACAGAATTGGTCTAAGACACTTTATGCTATACACCACATACACGCTCACTCTACACAACATACACATTCATGCATACACAGTCATTGACACATGGATACACACACTCAAACACACCTGGACACATACACACGCATGCATACACACACATACATACATGGACACACATACACTGCACAAAGAAGAGACTGAAAATTGTCTTTCATTAGGCAGTCAGTTGAGGCAGTTTCTTCAACAGTCGTAAAACTTAATATAAGAAAGGAATTAAACACTAACACCACTGAAGAAGGGAATCCATGCAACTTCCTTCACACAAAATTCAAAGAGAAAATTACACAACCAATTTTCTCCTGTAGAATGGAAACCCAAACCACAGCTATGCCGTGTTTACTAATGACTATACAGAAAATGGGATGTGATGGCCCCCTGATGCCCTGAGTGGTATTCACAACATTTCAGCATCAAAGAGAAAATATAACCATGGTACTATCCTGGGTGGCTTTCTGGCTACTCCAGATTCAGCTAAGGAAGCAGCCTGCTTCGCTGCTGAGCAGCAAGAGAATGGTCAAAGCGAGTCTTCTCTGAAGGATCCACAGCACCACATGGATGCCCAGTACAGACATCCCCAATGAGATCTTTGCTTTTTCCATCCTGTGTGATCTAAGCAGGAAATGGCAGCGCCAACAGTCTGGGGAGCAGGGCTCACAATCCTAAGGAAGCCTGCTGCTGTCAGTTTAATGGAGTCAATGTGACTTCCTGCATTTGTTAACCTTAAAGGAACCGAGGGTGAGAGGCACAGTATCACATCTGTCCCTTAATTAGGACCAACCAGGAGTGGTAAAATAACTATGCAATGGTAAAGTCATGCAATGTGCTAGCACGATGCACATAGAAAAGAGCCTTAGATCCTAACAGCCGCTGGGCTCTGGGCTAACAGAACTCAAAGGTCTCATAGACTGAGTGGATTTCTCTACGTGGTAACATTTTACATTTGTTCTTCCTAGTCAGACAGTCAGGAATCTCATCTCTCATTCTCTTGTGTATTTAGTCTCTTTTCCGAAGCAAACACAGCAGAGAGACCAGGAAAAAGCTGGTCCAGGATTCTTGCTTTGTTGCTACTAGGGCTGCCTTGATTTTATTCTCCCTACCACAGCCCACAGTTACATAGGTCTCCAGTTTTCTGAGGCCACAGAGTTGTCATAAACCAAGAAGAATTTATGCCACTGGTTATAAACATCAAGGGAAGAGATTAAATATTTCATAGCACTTGCCTGGGTAAACTTGCCTAGGATGTTTGAGACCTAGGTCCCATCTACAGAATGCCAAAAAAAA
>LOEQ01000430.1:292160-332951 GCA_001685075.1 Bramus lutescens | reverse complement strand
GGACCTTTGGAAGAGCAGGCAGTGCTCTTAACCGCTGAGCCACCTCTCCAGCCCGTTCATACAATTCTTAAACTTGCTTAAGCTATCACAATCTGGAATATACTGATTTAAGCCAAAGGTGAGCAACTTAACTGCTTTAGTTAGGGTTTCTATTGTTATGAAGAGATACCATGACCATGGCAACTCTTATAAAGCAAACATTTAATTGCGATGACTCCTTTATGACTCACAGGCATCAGGAAGTGATCTGCCTGACTAGGCATGGCTTGAGCATATATGAGCCTTCAGAGCCCACCTCCACAGTGACGCACTTCTTCCAACAAGACCAAACCTACTCCAACAAGACTATACCTCTTAATAGTCCTGTTGTGGGTACTCCTTTTGTATGCTGTGAATATGTGTTGCTCTCATTGGTTAATAAAGAAACTGCTTCGGCCTATAGCAAGGCAGAATAAAGACAGGTGGGAAAGTCAAACAGAGATACAAGGAGAAAGAAGGGCCGAGTCAGGGAAAGACGGGAGTTATCTGTCCAAGAATGAAGATGCCAGAGGACCAGTAAAGCCATGGCAATGTGACAATACATAGATTAATAGAAATAGGTTAATTTAATTTATGAGTACTAGTTAGTAATGAGCCTGAACTATAGGCCAAACATTCTGTAATTAATATTAAGCCTCTGAGTAATCATTAAGAAGTGATTGA
Organism: Bramus lutescens; assembly: GCA_001685075.1. NCBI lineage: Eukaryota > Metazoa > Chordata > Mammalia > Rodentia > Cricetidae > Bramus > Bramus lutescens. The sequence continues at coordinate 332,249 of LOEQ01000430.1, read as the reverse complement.
GGGATGGGGCTGACAGAGAGACCGCCATTTACACAGTGCCACTCCCTCTGGGGACCATTTTCTTTCACACCACCACATTACCCTACTCATTCACACATACCTTCTATCTTCGTCCCTTTTCTGTTTCTATAACAGAATATTCAAGACTGGGTCTTTATAAATAAAGAGGTTAATTTTTGCTCAGAGTTTTGCAAATCTAATAGAACAGGCATGACATCTGTTGAGCACATGGGAAAGGCCATGTGCTGCTCCATTCGGGGCAGAAGAGCAGATGGGATAGAGGATGTGTGGGCAAGAGACGTCTGCTCATGAGAGGGCAACAAGGGCAACGAGGGAGAGCCGAGGACACTGGAGAGAGTCAGCACCTCCCTCTCAGGAAAATGCATCAGTGAACCCACGATGTCCCCATTTGGTATAGCCAAAGCCTCCAACAATTCCTACCACCTCTCAAAACCATGATCTTGGGAACCAAGCTGCAATAACAGCTTCAATGGGAACAAAACATTTAAGCCATGGCAGTTTCGTTGTTCAATAGTGTAGTGAACACTAACCGGTTAGTGGTGGTTACCAAGATGTCAGTGGACAACACTGGTAAGGGAAGGTGTGGATTTGTGAATATTTCTCACACCGTGCGCTTCTTTTTTATATCTGACCCTTTCTTGTGGTACTGTGAGCTGTACATGCAGTAACAGCTTTAGCCACCTTTAATCGCAGCTCTGACCACAACTATTGGCGCGCACTGAAACATTAACTCCTTAAGGGAGGCTCCTACAACTTAAGAAGCTAATGAAACTTCAAAGGCTCAGGAACTCAGAAAGTTACAAGACACACAAGTCTCCTCCCCAAGGTTGTAAACTTGGTACCAACTGCTGGGGCATCAGTGTTCCACTCTAGCCAGATGCAGATTGGCCAGGAAGTTCTGTGGCACAACTCCTATGAGTTGTCACCCAGGCTAGGGTGGGTTNTTTTTTTTTTTGTGATGCAGCTGCCTTTGAGACACCTATGCCCTTGTAAATAGCCCCAAGAAACACATTCATTCACCAAGCTAGACTTGAGTGGGATTCAGTCTTTGGTCTGTTGTGGTTGCCCTCTCTGGGATGAGCAGACTGTTGTTCCTGGCTCCCCAAGAAAAGCACATGATGCACATAGATCCTGACTATTTTATTTCTGCACGATGGGGTCAGCAATGAGTGATGAGAATCAGCAGACTAAAGAAATGGTGTCTGCCTGCACTAAGCTAGAGAAGGGAGAGGCTAGTTATCAATGTCAACAGTGAGCAGGGAAGGGCCTGACCGTACAGGGAGCCGCAATTGCAATGGCTAATTCCTTGAAAGAACATGAATGTTGAAGGATGAGGAATGGAGGCAGTTCCTGCAGGGTTGAAAGTGATTTAAAAAGTTAATGGTGGGGTGTGGGCAAAGATGACCAGAAGACATAAATGAAATGACTCCCAATTTTGAGGGTTGTAGCTTTTAAGTTGTATCTAGTATAACATAACAAATTAATCAAACAGCTCTGTACTGCTTATTTGGTTTGTTTGCTTGGCTTGGGGTCACTGGAGGGAGAATCAAGGGCCTTGCGCTTACTATGCAGGGGCGCTACCATTTGTAACAGCGATTTGCTAGCGCAGTAAGGGCTGTGTTGAAAGGAAAAAAGAGCAGCAGAGAAGCTGGGGTGCCATGTTCCATGCTCTGTGTCTCCTGGAAGTTGTGAGCAATGCCCCTTGCCCGCCCTTCTCCCCCTTTTCATGTACTTATAAGAAAGAGCAAACCCGGCGCCACTTGCCCACCTTAGTGCAAATATTTGCACAAGTCAAAGTTTATTCATTAAACACAAGCTTAAGTCACTATGACAATGAAATGACAGTGACCAGCAAGCTGGCATCTATGTTCATTTAACAAAATGATAAAATTCATTTATAACATTGTGACTTGTTAAAAATCTAAAGGTAATGAAGTAGAGCTGTGCCCCATGGTGTATACTGAGCGCTGCAATCCCAGCGTCTGGGAGGTGGAGGCAGAAAGATCACAAGTTCATAGCCATGGCAGATTTGAGGTTAGCCTGGGCTACAAGAGACCCTCCCTCATTACTGTCTCAGAACACAACAGCTCGAGTCCAATCCCTGGGGCTTACAGCCCCTAGAAATTGTTCTGACTTCCATACAGGAGCCACAGCATAGCAAGAATCCTCACAACTAACTAAGTAAAGGTAATAAAAATGAAAACCAAACAGAATAATCTAGTCCATTTCTCTTTTGCCATGATAGAGCATTGACCAACAGCAATTTAGAGAGAAAGGTTTTATTTAAATTACAGCTGATAATCCATCATTAAGGGAAGCCAGGCAGGGACTCAGGGCAGGAGACCATGGAGGAGTACTGTTTACTGGATTGCTTCCTTGGCTTTCTCATCTACCTTCCCCTGCCCCCGACACCCATGACAGGGTCTTGCTAAGTAGCTGTGACTGTCTGACAATTCACACCATGTGAGTTGTACACCACGCTGGCCTTGAATGCACAGACGTTGGCCTGCCTCTGCTTCTGGAGTGTAGGGGAATTAAAGGCATGTACCACCATTCTTGGCTCATCCATCTTTTTTAAACAGCCCAAGTCCAACTTGGGGGTGGCATCAGCAATGGTGGATTATACAGGTGTACAGAAATTATTAATTAAGAAAATTCCTACAGACATGCCCACAGGACAATCTGATGGAGGTGATTCCTATGCTGCCTCTTCCCAGGTGAGTCAAGCTGACGACTGTCTTAGTTGACTTTTGTCAAGTTGACGCAAACCTAGACATATCTGGGAAGAAGAAATATTAAATGAGAAAATGCCTCCATGAGATTAGTCTTTAGCTAAACCTGTGAGGCATTTTCTTAATTAACGATTGATGTGGGAGCATACAGCCCATTGTGGGCAGGAGGTCCTGGGCTGTGTAGGAAAGCAAGTGAAGCAAGCCATGAAGAGTAAGGCAGCAGGCAGTGTTCCTCCACGGCCTCTGCATCAGCTCTTGCTGCCAAGCTTTTGCCCTGACTTCCCCAGACGATGGACTACTAACAGTAAGATAAAATTAACCTTTTCATCCCAAAGTTGCTTTTGGTCATGGTGTTGTTACAGCAATAGAACCTGAATGAAGACAACTAAAGCCAACTATAATACAAACCAACACCACAACAATAAGACAAAAATAAAGATAAAAGCAGAGGCAGAAAACACAATTACCAGTTTCCTATGTATGTGGATCCAGTATTATGATTGCACTCGAATCAGGTGAAATTGGATTTACATGTGTAGATAAATCAGGCTAGATAAACTCGGAGGCCTCACTGATAAAAACTTAATTTTAACTCATAATTTTAAAGTCCCTGGTGGTAAGGAAAGCTAATGTATGTGGGGTCTCTTCCCTCTCTTGCTTCAGCTATAATGGAAGGAACAGAGGGTCACCTATGGTTCACTATATGGGTTCTACCTTTGATTTTTATGTGGCCTCATTTTATAAGGCTTCAGTTGGGTCACTTTTATTTAATTATTATATATTAATTACATAAAATTGTAGTATGGATTCTAGTTGTTCTTAATAAAAGCTTGGAGTCACCAGATATTGGGGTGAAAGCTGAGAGGTTAGAGAAGCAGAGCGACCAGCCACTAGAGAGACCTTTTACCTTTTCTAATGCTCTGAATGAAAGGGCAGTCCTGTCCTCAGACTTGGTCCTCTGACTGACTGCTTCAGACTGCGCCTCAGACTACATCCTCAGACTGCATTTAGCTCCTGTCTCCTCCCATATTATATCTCCTTGTCTGCCCAGCCTGTCTCCACCTCCCTAGTGCTGGAACTTAAAGCATGGGATCCCAAGTTCTGGGACCTTTGTGTGAGCTATGTTTCTCTTTTATACAGATCCAATCTTGAGTAGCCCAGGGTGGCCTTGAACTAACAGAGATCCCTCTGTCTCTGCCTCCAGGTCCTGGGATTTAAAAAGGTGTGTGACAGCACTCCCTGGCTTCTAGTGGCTTAGCTCTGCACTCTGATCTTCAGGCATACTTTCAAACATAAACAAAATCTCACTACACAAAATAATGGTTTCATGCTGATATTTTTCAGACAAGACGGGGCATGTTCATGTGTGTGGTCATAGACCATCCTGTTTCATAACACATGTAACTGTTTTGGTCATACTCAACCTCATCTCATGAACCTCTCTTGTTCCCGTCCCCAGGTAGCTCTGGCCCCTCTCCACTCCTCAAAACAGTCCCCCTTCTACCTTCATGGGTTTGTTCTTATTTTAAATCTAGATTCTGCCTGTAAGAGAAGACCTACTCTACCTGTCCTGTGTATCTTTGTATGCATGCAGCTACATGTGCTTGTGTGTGGGGGGAGTAGAAGTCCACACTGAGTTTCTTCACCCTGCATCACTTTACGTTTTGAGACAGGTTCTCTCCCTGAACCTGGAGCTTGCTGATGTTCCTACAGCAGCTGGTGAGCAAGCCCCAACAGTCCTCTGGTCTCAGACTCCTCAGTGTTGGAATAATAGACATGTATTGCTACGTACCTCACATGGCTGTTTGGGATCAAACCCGGGTCCTCGTTTGTGTGGTAAGTACTTCACCGAGCCCTCTCCCCAGCCCTTCACTTGTCTTTCTGAATCGGACATATTTTATTCAATAGTTCACTCATTTTCAGTAAATGACATGCTTGTGTTCTCTATGCTTGGACAGTACTCCACCGTGAACGTATACCACATTTTCTTTAACAGTTCATCTGCTGGTGGCCGGTGGACACATAGGTTGACTCCATGAGTTGTGTAGATACCTCTGTGGTATGCTGATTTCGGTCCTTTAACGTATATATTTGGAGCTAAACTGATTCCTGAGGTTCTGCAGATCTTTAGTGCAGCCTGCTCTGGGTGTTGAGGAGCAACACACTCAGCCATCATGAGCTGCTGTTTCTCCGTAAGTGAACACATTCAAAGACTGATCATTTCAGAGCTCCTTCTCCAGTGGTGGGTCAAACCCTCCAGTTCTGCTGTCTCTAGAGCAGCAATAGCAGTCGTGCCTAACTCAGAGGGTACTGCGAGAAACAAAGGCCTGGCACAGTGCCATAGATGTGTGTGGAATGAATTAACAGAACAAGGCAAACTGACCTGTCAGTCATGCGTGGCTGTAAGAAACAGACATGATCATCCAAACGTGGGTCAAATCCTTAAGAAAGATACAGACCTGTGACTAAAGCTATTGTCAAGAGCCTGTGGCATGTATAGTTGGACAGTAAGTCCCTAACGTTCTTCCATCAGTCTTTCTACACAATGGTGTGGGCAGCTCCTCCTTCTCTACTTCATTGGGAATCAACATTGGCTCTCTTCATTGTCAGAAGCTCTCTGAAAATAAAATGTGGTGACCTTGGTAATCTGAGCATAAGAGAAATATCCAGAATAGATCTGGATGAGGCATGCCTGGCCTCATTATGTAAGCGAGGCCAGTTAGGACAGTTGCAATACTTACTTAGTCCTGGCGTGGAAGTATCTGCTTGCTAAGACAGACTGGAGATCCCCCACCCCTACCCCATTAGTAATCTTCCCAAAGCTGGAACAATGGGCCTTTGTAACTAAGACATTTCTTTTCTGTGTTGAGGTCAAAATCCAATTAAGTCAGTCCTGAGCACCCAAGGAGAATTAGCCAAAGAAAGCTAAACAATTGAGAGATGGGGGAGGGAAGGGCAGGAAGACTCTGCCATCTGATAAACACATTACTCACTGTGTTAAAAGTTGGTCAACACTGACTTGTAACATGTTTAGAATGAGATTTAGTCACCTTGGTGCTACCTGGTACACCAAGGGGAAACCTTACAAGAAATGAAGCAAAGGAGCGGATTTATGCATTCAGGTGCTTATTTAATAACCCACAAAGCTATTCAGAGTACCTGCAAGATCCTGGGGTGGGGGTGTGGGGAGGGGGAATGGCGGGAGAGGTGATGAGTGAAGAGGTCCTTTAGTCAACCTGCAAAGACCCTGCCTGTCCTGTAAGTGCAATGAAGTCAGAACCAGAAGCAAACAAAGGCAATCGTGTGACCGAGTTAGTTTAGGGTGGTGTGCATGGAGACTGGATTGGAGGGATGCTGACAGCGGTGTGACCGAGTCAGTTTAGGGTGGTGTGCATGGAGACCAGTTTGGAGGGATGCTGACAAGGTGACATGTGAGAACACAGCCTGAGCCACCATCTCCAGGAACGAAGAAAACTCAAGTTCTGAAAGTCAGAAAGATGGCCCACTCTGCTGAACTGTGTCTGGTTGTGGGTCAGCATTCTACCTGAGCTCTGTGAATGCCTATGGGCATGTGGTCAGATCACCAGTGTGCGAATATGGAGATTGCGGGTCACACTCAGGGTCTTCCTTTATTGCTCTCTACCTTCTTTGTTGCCGACAAGGTCTCTCATTGAACCTGGAGCTCCCTGTTTCAGTAGACTCACTGGCTAGTCTGACTCCAGTTCCTGCTTTCTCTGCCCTCAGAACTGGACTTAGAGGCATGCACAGCACTAACCCAGTCTTTTAAAGGAGTGCTGGGAATCCAAACTTAGGCCTTCATACTTGTAGAAGGTAATGAGCTACCTCCCCAGTCTGCCATGTGAGTTTTTTTTTAAATATTTATTTATTTATTATGTACAATATTCTGTCTGTGTGTATGCCTGAAGGCCAGAAGAGGGCACCATACCCCATCACAGATGGTTGTGAGCCACCATGGGGTTGCTGGGAATTGAACTCAGGACCATTGGAAGAGCAGGCAATGCTCTTAACTGCTGAGCCATCTCTCCAGCCCCCCATGTGAGGTTTTTTATGTTTGTTTTGTTTGGTTTGGTTTGATTTTTTTGAGACAGGGTTTCTCTGTGTCACCCTGGCTGTCCTGTAGCTCACTCTGTAGACCAGGCTGGCCTCCTACTCACAAGTCTGTCTCTGCCTCCCAAGTGCTGGGATCAAAGGCATGTGTCACCACTGCCCAGTTCACCCTGTGAGTTTTGATGCGTTTAGTGTGGCTAGTCTCACCACAGACAGGCCTAGTTATTCCCCAACAGCTTCATTGTTCTAATGTATTTCTGCTGGTTCCCTCAACATGAGTAAATCACCATCTCAAATTCCAGAAAAAAAGGGAAAATTCAACATCTGCCATGTTCTCCTTTGTATAAGTCAGGAATGGCTCTAGGCATATTATGTAATATTAGCCTTGTAATGTAAGCAGTTTTGATTGATTATTGTCAAGAAGTTCAATGGCATTTATCAAAAAGATGCTAAAACCTTATACGGTCAAGTTATAAAGTAAGTACATGGCCAGGAAGTCAGCGCTCAACCAGAGGAGCTTTCCTTTCAGTTGGTTCTAACAATTATTATGCCTAGACATGGGTTCCATTTGCCTTTGGTGCAAACCCTGATTTACCTCTCAGTTACAGAGAAGTGCCCTGCTTCCTGCACAATTCCTGGCATGTTGTAGGCACTCCAGGAATACTTGCTGCATACATTGATAAAAAGAAACCATGGGCAGATTTAATCCTCGGGGTCTCAAGCAGGAGCCCCCAGCTAAGTCCCAGAGTCTCATAAAGCAGCAGAAGTCAGGTGGGACTCGGCACAGCATTTACACCTCACTCCTGAACCTCCACACTCTTAGCCCGCCTTCTAGATTTAGGGTCTGCCTGCACCTCCACGTTTTGTATCCTTAATTACCTTCACTTACTGCAGTTACATCAATGGAGAGTCAAAGGCCACAAAGCTCTCTAAGGAGCTGGCTTTCAGATAGATGTATTGGCATTTGGCCGCTAGAGGGCGGGAAAGTCGGGAGCCATTCTCTGGACTTGTGCTGGTGAGGAGGCCTCAGCTTCTTTTTATAAATAATTCACAATTCTTGTCAGGGAATGGGAGTATGATTTCTCCCTTGGGCAATCTGAAATACTCATGTTATAATTTAAGGCAAACCAGAGGATATTCAGAATTCCCCAAATGCTGAACACTGCTGAGCAGCCTCCTGTAATACCAGGACGCTGTGAATTTCCAACCCCTGGTCTGGCATTTTAAACAACACATACAATCATTTATGGCCAGGTATTTTGACCATATGCATGCACCCTGTGACCAGGCATTTTGATCAAATGCATGCACCAGTGGCCAGGCATTTTGACCATATGCATGTACCCTGTGGCCAGGCATTTTGACTATATGCATGTACCCTGTGGCCAGGTATTTTGACCATATGCATGCACCCTGTGGCCAGGCATTTTGACCAGATGCATGCACCTGTAGCCATGCATTCTGACCAGATACATGCACCCATGCCCAGAAATTTTGATCAGATACATGCACCTGTGGCCAGGCAATTTTGATCAGATGCATGCACTTGTGGCCAGGCATTTTGATCTGTTGTGTGCACATCTGTCAAGTAGGGTTGCCAGACTTTAAAATGCAAGAGTTCAAATAAAAAATTCAGGAAAAATAGTAACTACATTTTAATATATAAATATACCAATTTGGGGGCAATTTGTCTTTTGTTGGTCTGGCTTGGTTTCTTGAGACACAGACTGGCTTGAACTCCCTATGTATTCCAGGACAGACTCAAAACTTGAGAGCCTCCTGCCTCTGCCTCTGTGTTGCTGGAAATACAGGTAATGCCACCACACCCAGCTTGAAACTTGTCACTTTTTGTTGTTCTGAACATCTGACTGGCATATGACACAAGGACACTTGCTTTTCAAGGGGACCAGGTCACTCTCTTGCGGTGGCTTTCTCCATCTTCCCTGCCTGGGCTATTTTCTCTTTACTAACTATTCGCTCAGTTCCCTACTCATTTTCTAAGGTCTGGCTTGGGAGCTTCTTCCTCGCCAATTCATTAGTGCTTTCAGTAGCTGTGTGATATCGTATATGTCACAGCCATCTTGGCACTCCAGGGACATCTGTATGGGGCTGTGAGGCTGCTGATTCCTCCAGGAGAAGAAGGAAGGGGACTGTGGTGGCCTGAATAAGAATGGCCCCTAGACTCAGATTTGAATGTTTCGGGAGTGGCCTTAGGAGGTGCGGTCTTGTTGGAGAAAGTATGTCACTGTGGGTATGCTTTGGGGTTTCAGATACTCAGGTGAGGCCCTGTGTTTGTCTCTTCCTGCTGCCTGTGAATCTGGATATAGAATTCTTAGTTACCTCTCTAGCTCCATGTTTCCCACCATGACAATAATGGGGACTAAACCTCTGAACTGTAAGCCAGCTTTAATTAAATGTTTTCCTTTATAAGAGTTTCTGTGGTCATAGTGTCTCTTCACAGCAATGAAAAACCTAGACAGAGATGGATGAGAAGCACTCACGAGAAGGGACCGTTCTGCGTGTCCAGACATATTGGAGGAAAATAAGGTTGAAAACTCTCATACTAGACCATGATGCCTAGGAAGCCAGAACCTAGATTACTTTGTTACCCCAACCCTGTTGTCTATACCTACATAGACACATGCTCCTAGAAGAGATTCCACAGATGCAATAATATAACCAAGTTCTTCAGTCTGGGTTTGGGAGCAGAGCGCTGTGGCATTATAGCTCTGGGTAGAGAACACATAGACAGGAGGCCCTGAGTTGTCCCCAGCAACCTCCAAATAAGCAAGTGACTAAATAAACAAACATGCATCTACAGAGTCAGTAAACCCAAGTTCCCTGTAAAAGCAGAGAACAGAAGATGCCATCTCACTTGCCCTCATAAGTAGTGCTCCACCTACTCTTCCAGCTCGCTGAAAAGTAGGCAGTCCTGGGTGACATGCTGTGAGCAGCTCTTCTGGGTAAGGGCTCTTCTATGAGCACATTATTCTGTCACCTTCTGTGCTCTGCCATGTCTTCTGACCTGAATCTCTTTTCTGTTTCTGCCAATGTTCTGGAGGAAGATACCCTGACAGACAGGCCTGAATCTTAACTGTTAGCACCCAGAGAGCCCTAGGCAGGGCAGCTGTGCTTCTGCCTCATTCAGAAAAGCCTTGGGTTCTGGATTCCTTGGTGGTTCATGGGGGCAAAGGCATCCTAGGAGGAATTGGTATTGGCTTGGGGCTCCATTGAAGAGGATAATCCTTTTGCACTGGCTACTTAATAGCTTCTGCAAGCAGAGTCCAGCGTAGCAAAACATGGCACCTTGACCTGGTGACAGGGATTCTTTCGTCACCCCAGCTTGTGGTAGCAAGAGACGGGAGCACCCAGGTTAGCATGAGGAGAGAGTTCTGGGAGAGGGGACCTGGCTTTCCCTCGGGAAGCTCAACCTGATCATAGGGCCTAGCAGAGGTAGAACAGAGAGGAGAAGAACCTTGCTTGTTCTCTGTCTTTCAGTTTAAGACCCATGCTTGCCAAGATATTTCTTAATTGAATGGACGGGACATTTACTGCTTTAGGGACCACGTGGAGAACAGAGCCAAGAAAGGCCCATAGGTTGGTTGCCAGTTAACCTCTAGTTTCCTTAAGAGGCATCCAATGTCTTCCTGTGCCTTCTGCAGTGGCAGAAAGTAGTACAAAAGCCAGAACAATAGTGTGACATCCATGATGTGTGAGATACAGCAGCTTAGGAGGGACCATCCACCTGGGGAGAAAGGACAGGTGTAAGAAACAGAGAAAACAGCATAGGTTGCCCATGCTGAGGACCCAGGGAGCAGAAAGAGACCTGGTTTGAAAGTGTGTAGTAGGCCAAGGCTGGGAAAGTGTTCACAGGAGGTATGAGAAATTATTTATCATCTCTTAAAGGTGATTTTTTTAACTAATTTTGTTTATTATTATTTTATGTGTGTGTGTGGGGAGGAGTGTGTACATAAGACCTACATTCAATTCTCTTTTTCTACCATGTGAGTTCCAGGGACTGAACTCAGGCCATCAGAGTGGTGGTAAATGCCTTTATCTACTGAACCACCTTGCTTCTCCTAGTGTTGATTTTTAATAAAAACCAAAACTCAGCCCATGGTGGTAGCGCATGTCTTTAGTCCCAGTACTTGGGAGTCAGATACAGGTAAATCTCTATGAGATACATCATAAGTCCTTGTCTCAAAAATCAATCAAACAACCAACCCCCAAACAACAACAATGAAACATCATCAGAGCAGGGTTCCTTCCGAAGCCTTTGCTGAAGTCATACTGTGACCCACGTCAAGTACACAGATATGAAATGGTCACCGTTTAATAATCATTAATGGATCCATTGACTTGGCAGGAATGCATTTCCCCTTCCTTGACTTTCCAGAGGGACAGACTTCCTTCAGCCATCTGAACACGCTTTCCCACCCCTAATCTTTCCTAGAGAACAAAGGGACATGCCCTTCCCCTTACCTCCCCTGCGATCCTCTTTGGGCACACAGGTCGGGAGGACTGTAGCAGTCTAACTCTAATTGGAATTAATCGAGGTGGAGACCTAATTCTGGGAGCACCCCTGCTAGGGGTGCCCCTCACACATGCTACAGAGGCCCATATGCTAAAGCCTTGATCAGCAACCCATGGTTCTGCTGGGAGGTGCGAGGATCTTTTGGAGGAGCTTAGGAGGAGGTTAGGTGGTTGGTACATCTCATGGTGTTGGGGCTTTGGCCCCTGCCATTATCCTCCCTCTTCCTTCCCTCTCTCTGTCTTTCTCACTTTCTCTCTACTGTGCATCTGCCGCGAGGTGAGCAGCTTGGTCCAATGTACATTCTTTGTCATGGTGTTTGCCTTCCTCAGGGTCATAGCGACCTCTGAAAATGTGAACCATAGTAAGACCTTTATTTTGGACACAGTATCTCACCATGTGATCCAGGGTGGCCTCTGCCTCCTTTTAAGGAGGCACCACCAAACCCGGCCAAACTATCTTTTTAACTTGATTTTTTCATATATTATTTCATAGAGATGGAAAATTGATTCTTATAAACCCATGGCCACCTTAACTCTAACAATGTTATTTGTGTCTCCTTCTGCTTTCCTCTCTCATTTGCCTCTTGGGAAAGAAAAGCTGTGTTACAACTATGTGCTCTCTTGACCCACAGACTCCTCCATGGTGTGTGCAGAACACTACACAGAGGTTTTCAGTCCTATGATAGCACTATGAAGAAGACTCAAGTGTCCTTATTCCTTCCTGACAGAGGTCGCACAGGGAGGGCGAATAGGAGAAGGCTGGTCACGGGGACTCAGTGGGTAAAAGAGTTGTACAAACCCGATGACCTCATGGATGTGCAATGAAAGGAGGGAGCAACTTCTGGAAGTTGTCTTGTGACTGTCACATATGTGCTGTGACACATGCATGCCTTCATGTGCATACACATGTACATCACACACAATAATAAATAAAATAGTAGCAAAATGGAAGGACAGGAGCTAGAGTAGAATCTGGATTCATAATCTGGCTGTGGAGCTTAGAAACTACTATCCTGACTATTTTAAATTGTCATTATTATTATTAATATTGCCATGCTGGGATAGAACCCAGAGGTTTTTGCATGCTTAGCAAACACCGTGTCACCGAGCTACCGCTAGCCCTAAATTATTTTAAAATCAATAAATAAGATATATGGTAGTGATATTTTGTATTTTAAAAATGATACAAATTAAGATGAGTATATTGTCACTATAATAATATAATTGTTTCATTATAATAATAAATATAAAAATTTAAGGAAAAATATTCCTAGAGAACTAAGCTCTGAATCATCCCCCACCTGTCAAATGTTCAGAGCTGAGAGTCTTGTGCCTGCCTTGCTGGGCACAGATAGAACTGTCTGGATGAGCACTGGGGGTTGCATACGGCAGCACACTTCCTTCCCCAGGGAAAAGCATTTGAAGCTATCTCTCCTGTTCAGGTGAGATAGTGACAATTTTGAGAGTTCTTTCCTGCAGATAGAGGAAGATGAGCATTATCTGGTCTGACCACCAGGAAGATGCAGCAGCCATGGATGCTGTATTGATAAGGAGACAAGACAGATGGCCACAGCTACTACAGTGCGGGCCCTATTGTCTTCACCGGGCTCCAGCATTTAGATCACAGAATGATACTCTGCCAAGTGGATATTTAAGGTGGACAGTTGCATAAGACTCTTGCATTTGACACCTACTTCTTCATGATATGTTGTTTCTCCAGCTGAGTCTGCAGTAGGCTTTGTTGGAGGAGAGAATTTGGCATGGGTGCTTCTGTGTCATTCCCACTGAGCATGTCCTGTAGTCACTCTAAACGTGACTCTGGTCATAAGCATGGAATGGAATGAGCCCACTGACCCATTCTTATCTCCAGTCTCTTAGGGACTTTGCTGCTCATCATCTGCATGTGACCTTTAGCTCGGGTTAGAAGGCTCCCCCTGTCCCCTGTCACCTATCCCAGATGTTCTCTTATAAGCCTGCTCCTGAATGGACAGGAAGCATTACCCTGTGAGGACAATATTGGAAAGCCAAGGCATAGAGATCTTGTTAGGGTTCAAGACCTACTGCAACTGTAGTCTTTGGCTCTGAGGACGAAGAAGAGGCAAGAAGGGAGCGCACACTCCTCACACCCTTCTATCATGTAACAAGACAGAATACTGTCGTGTAACAGATGTCTCCACAATTCCCAGAAACAAGGAATGCCCTTCAATCTGATGACACAGGGACAGAGAGCAGAAAGAAGAAACACCAGGACCCAAGTTTATTTCCATCAGACTAGATTCCATCTGTTTTCCACTCAGACTTTTACCTACCTTAGGTGGACAAAGGTCCACCTAAAACATAAAATCTCACCAGGTCACTCCTGCCTTAGCTCTTCATTTCTACAGATACCTGTACCTAATGAATTCTCTATTACATCAGTTTGTATGAAACACTCTTTTTAATGTGTCTTTTGTTATGGGGGCCCCAGGCATGAGAAAAGGAAATATTTTTCTTTTACAGTACTACCATCTCCATTGCTGAAGCTCATCTGGATTTCTCTCTCTCTCTCTCTCTCTCTCTCTCTCTCTCTCTCTCTCTCTCGTTTCTTGTCCTAAGGAAGTAACCAAGGGCCTCACACAGTGTTGTATAACAATCTGTACCTCTGACCCTGCAAGTTTTTCAAACCCAGGGCTAGCTGAGATGGCTCATCAGCGAAGGGTACCCTGACAAACTGAATTCAACCCAAAAAGTTGTCTTCTGACTTCCATATGCATGCCACAGCACACAAATCACATACCATACAATAATAAGTAAAAGTTTAAAAGACTTTCAAGAATTTAAACACCATAACGAATTCTCTTGAAAGTAGATCTTTTTCATTCTGCCCATGAATGTTTCTCCTCCTGACCGGATTAACAGGGTAAAACGCAGTTCTTTAAATCCCAAAGAAACTAGGTAGAACCAGATTTTTAAAAAAAAGTTGGTTCTGTGGCATGAGGTGATGGCATCTTGAGAGGACAGCACGTCAAGTCTGTGTCCTTGCTATCTCTTTGTCTCCATGAAGTCATCTGCTCATCAGAGTACTTGGCTGTTCTGATTCTTCACTGACTTCTTATAGAGTCTCTCCATATGGGGGCTAACCAGAACATTCTGGCTGGCATTTCCTGGAAAAGGTGCCAAAGGATGGAAGGGTGCTAAGAAAATAATTGGCCAGCAGCCTGTCTACCTCAGGCGTGGTATCTTCAATGGTGCGTTCTAATTCTGGAATTCCTAGATCGCTCTGGGCTCTCCCAGGACATATGGGGGGATATGTGGGCGGGAGAACCTTCTGGATGCCCCGTGTTTGCTGCTCTGTAATGGAAAAATCCTTGCAGTTAGTATCTAAAGTCTAGTAAGTGTACAAAACTGTGTCTTACAGGGCAGCTCCCAGCCCAGGTGGACACAGAGTAGTTCCTTGTGCATGCTAAACCACTCAGAGAAGTTCTTAGAGTAGATAGAAGTCAGGAGGATAAATGGCTGCAATGTGACATCTTCAGCAAACTTGTCTCTGTTTTCTGCTTTGCTATTTGGGGGTGCCAGGACCCAGAACATGATACCCCCAAATACGGCACCTTAGGAGATACAGATTTTCCCTAGTCTTTCTGTGAGAGTTTGCCATAAAGAGTTCTCTGCCCTGCCTTTCTCGTAAAAGCCCAGAGATCTTCATGTGAGAAGAGTCTTGTCCTACACATAGGAGAAGAATGTTGTACAGAGAGCTCAGGGGAATCTGAAGGGTCCAGCCTTACTGGTTTCCTTGCATGTTGCAATCAGATCACACACACTCTCTCCACTCATGCTTCTACCCAACTGTTTACACTTCACCAAACCCAAACTTTACAACTCCCACTTTTTTCTGGGTATCTGGGTTTCCATTTCTAAAAGCCCCATGTTGTGTAGCAATTTCCTTTAAGGAATTTGTTATGCTTTATCTGTGCATAGAGCTATCAGCTAGGACTCTTGTAGTAGGTGAGGCAAAGACACTGTTTTCTCTCCACCATAAGGGTAGGAGCATATGTGTGTATGCAGAAGGAGAGGGAGGAAGAAAATATTTTATTGTATTAATTATGGAAATTATGGAGCTTTATACCAAGATAGCTAATTACTACCTAAAGCAGTTATATTTTCAAAGAACATTTACTTTTAAATATTGGCTTCTTATTTACATGTACACAGTATGTTTGTGTGTCTGGCACATATGTGTGGGTGCCCATGGAGGTCAGAAGAGGAAGCTGGATTCCCCGAAAGCTGGAGTTTCAGGTGGCTGTGAGCCACTGATGTGGGTGCTGGGAACTGAACTCAGGTCTTCTACAAGAGCAACAGTAACCTTTAACCTCTTAGCCATCTCGTCAGCACCCGAAAGCATTTTAAAATAAATTATGTGGGCTTGTTCTGAACTTTCTCTACCCTTTCAGCCAGCATTTTATTAGCAAGAATAGCTATCCATTCAGGAGTGTGCCTTTCTGTCAGGTGGCATGCTGAGTGTTTTCCTGGGGGGAATCATTGGCTTCCTTTATTCCTCTTGACAGACCATTAAGGTGGTTATTAGCATCTTCACGTGACAGAGGAGTCAATGAAGTTTATTGAAAATGGATGCTGTGACAATGGAGCAGAGAATGGCACTTACAGAACTGCCTCTTGACAAGGAATAAACACTTGTTCCATATACAGCTGGCCCGCCAGAGCCACAAGTTCTACTTCTTCAGCTTTCCTATTTGTTGACTGAAAATATTCAGGGGGGAAAACATGCACAGACTTTAAAATTTGTCTTTAGTCCCTAAACCCCAAAGTACAATAGCTATTTACAGAGCGCTAAAATTGTATCGAGTGTTATAAGAAATCTACAGATGATTATGGAGGAAGACAGAGGGTTTATACAAATATTAGGCCATTTTAGATAAGGGACTTGAGCCTCTGTGGGTTTTAGAATCCACAGGAGTCTTACAACCAAACAAACCCAGGGATATGGAGGGATGACTCTATGTGATTCGGTTTTTTATGTTTAAATTTTTTATTTTGTGGATTATATGTGAATGCATGATGTGTACACGAGTGTGGGCATGCATGCAGAGGTCAGAGGACAGTTTGGTGGAGCGGGTCTTCTTGTTCTTCCTTTAGGTGGATTCTGGGTGACTACACTCATTTGGCTGGCTTGTATAGTAAACAGCTTGACCGGCTAGGCCATCTTGTTGGCCCTCTCTTAGAGTCTTTGTGGTCCAACCCTACATCTTCCTTTCCATACAATGAACAATTCTGCGGCAGTAAGAATGGCACCAATAATAAGGTAAAATAAAGAGTGGCCTGTAGAATACATGAAGAACGAAAGCTCACAACTTCAGGTGCACTTAATTCACATGCAATCAGTCCATGCCAAGTATGCGATGACTGTGGTACCAGAGGCCAGAGACTCAGATGCAAATGAGGGGCACTTGGTAACTCAAGGTTTATTCATGACTCAGATCTCGATTCTCCTGAGGATCTCCAATGGCATGCTGGAGAGTACCAGAAACCTCATTATTACTGCTCATCCTTTTGGGGCCTCAAATTTATTATGCGAAGATTAGTATTGGAATGAAAGAATTGAGTAACTGAACAGAGAAGTTGTGTAAAGCACATTAAACGTATTCAAAACAAATGTGTATGTTACATAATTGAATTAAAATATTGCCTCTTTTATTTTTTTAAGATAAAGTGTCGAATTTCAAACAAATTGGGTACATGAGGTCAACTCCCTTGGGATTGTGTTCATGAATATGCAATTTTATTTTTTTCCCCTGCAGAGCTATGGTAGATATAACTAAAAAGAAATGGTTTATAAACACAGAGCTTATTAAGTCCTGAAGGGAAGAGGAAAGAGAACCCAGGGAGCCTCCTGAAGCTAAACTCTACAGACTTAAGGACGTGATGATCTGGGAGTTAGGAATAAGGAGAAATCATGAGAAGACATCAGCTCAGTCAGTCGCAAGATGATGTGAGCAAATACCAAATAGAAAAGGGTGAGTCAGGGTCTTGGGGAGCCTGTGATGATGTAAGAAATGAGCCTCAAAACTCAGGTTAGGGAAACCAGATCAAATCCTGGACCCAGAATCAGGTTTCAGACATTTCTCATGAACAGATTCTGAGGATAATGGGTAGCTGACCAGGGATACAAGGAGAATCTCAAAGGTCTTGAACAAAGCCTTCCTAAAAAGGGGAGACCCTGGAAGACCAGCAGAGCAGAAGCCATGATGCTGAGTACACAGGCCAAGGCATGGAGTGCATAGGTGAGGAAGTGGACTAAAATGAGCGAGCCAGCTGAGATGACTCAACCAGTAAAGCATTTGCCATCGAGTCTGGGAACCTGAGCTGAGGTCTCCAGGACCCTCAGGAAGTCAGGCGCAGTGGCATACACCTGTAGTTCCAGTACTCCTGCAAGAGCTGGGAGGCAAAGCCAGGAGCATCTCTGGAAACTAGCAGGCCACCTGGCCTGGTGTATGCAGCAGTGAACTACAAAAAAAAAATCTATATCTTAAGGTGGAGGGCGAGAACCCACATCCGGTTGTCTGGCTCCTCTACTGTTGCACACACACATGTGCACACACACCACATACACAGAGAGAGAGAGAAGAGGAAGGAGAGATGGAGGGAGGAAGGGAGAGGGGAAAAAGAGGGAGAGAGATATTATATAAACAAATAAACTGGGGTTAAGAAGAATAATTAGCTACAAATATAGGTAAAAAAAAAAAACAAACAAACAAGAGTGACCCAACATTTAAGCAGAGAAATCTCTGGAGAAAACCAAGCAAATTGAGAAGAATTATACACAAAAATAATCCAAGAAGTTCTGCAAAGACTCACATCTGTGCATTGGGATAGAGACTGAGAAGGACCGTGTGTGAAGCACAGTGAGGAAATATTTTGGAGATAAGGCATGGTGGGGGCTATGGTGGGAGAGCCCTTGAAGGATAGTGGACCTAGACTCTTCTTCAACTGTCTTTGGCTTCCTGGATGCTCTGAGATGACTAGCTTCCTCTGTCACATGGTCCCAATCTTACCACAGCCCACAAATAATGAGACCATGGACAAAAAGACATTTGAAATTAGGAGAAAAAAATCTTTTAGAATGATAGGGTGGTATATTACTATAATATCAGCACTTGGGAGGCTGAGACAGGAGTACTGTAAATTCAAGGCCAGGAGCAATCTTTTAGGCTAGGCTCAGCTATATAGAAAGAAACCCTCTCTTGAACAAATAAGTGGGACTGGGAAAATGGCTCATGGGGTAAAAGTGTTCAAAAACTCTAAATTCAATTCCTGGGACTCCAGATTGAAGGAAGGAACTGACTCCTGAAAGCCGTCCTCTGACTTCCACATGTGTGCTGTGGCTCACCCACCTGCATGTGTGTGCGTGTGTGTGTGTGTGCATGCGTGCTGCATGCGTGTGTGTGCGCGTGCGTGTGTGTGCGTGCGTGTGTGTGTGCGTGCATGCTGATATGTAAAATAAAAATTAAACACCCGAAAATGCTTTTCCTCTTTCAAAATTATTTGGTGTTTTCTACAATGGTGGGGAGCTGAGTAACACAGAAGGCTAATTAAAATACATTAAAAATAGTAAGATAATAGCTACAAAAAAGGAAGGGCCCAAGGCCTGGTGAGGAGAACGCATGTGTGTGGGGAATGTCTGGAGTGCTGACTGAACCCTGATCAGCTGAACAGAAGACCTGAGTGGTATGTCTCCATGTGCAGTTACAACTCAGCTGAAATGCCTCAGCCTTCAGGGCTAGTTGGGAGCACTTCTTGGAGAATCAGTATTATTCACATTTGGGGGCAAGTTGCATTTATCTTAATGCAACTTGTTAGGTAAGTGGGGAATCTTAAGAGTTCACCTAAAGCAAGGATTCTATTCCTTTGAGATCACACACGCATGTGGAAGAGGAACTAGCACATGGAGCCTCATCCAAAGATGTTCTGTTTGATTTCAAGTTGAGATTTTACAAGGAATCCAAAATAGATATTTCAGTCTAGCATGTCTTTCTCCTTAAGTACAGAAACTAGCCAGGTGTGGTGTACATCTGTGATCCCAGCACCGAGGAAACAGAGGGTCCATGAGTGCAGTGTCAGCTCGGACAATATAGGGAGTTCTAGCGGAAGTCCTTGGCTCCATAGCGATCCACTGCCATAACAAACAAACAACAAAACAACAGCCGAACATCAAAACTGCAAACATATTAGTGGCAGGTGTTGCTATCATATCCTGTACGTAGTATTGCACAGCCAGGAGTGGGATTCACCAGCATGTTTGTGATGTCTTTGTGGTTTTAATGACTGTTTTTAGGGCAAAAATGGAAAAAAAATCTTGCAATAAAGATAGAGAAAAATCCTAATCTCATGAGTTTGGTCATAATAACTCCAGGGACAGGACTAACTCTCCCATATCTCTGAGCCCCACTCTGTGGACCAATGGCCTCTCCACCCTATAAGAAAGCCTGTGGCTGGACAGCAAGTGGTGGTGGGCATTTCTTGAGGTAGGATTTTAATTCATGGAAAACCTTCCCCAACACGTGATAGAGGACGTTGCCTTGGAAGGCACTTTGGCAATGCAGTCAGATAGCCTGAAAGTAGTGTGCAAATGCTCATTCATTTGCATTAGAAAAGTGTTCTGGGCTTTCAGAACACCTTTTCATGTAAGGGATTTTGCTAAGTGCACTAAAAGATTTAAAAAAAAGAAAGAAGAAAAAACCCCACGATATCATCTAAAAAGAACATCTGTTACAACAGCTGGTCCTAAAAGCAGATTAAGGTATTACTACCATATAACGAACAAAAAAGAGAAAAATCTTCCCATTTTATTCTATTAATACCATTCTAGAATTGAAAACCCTTCCTATTTATTACCTGGCAATTTCACTGGAATTTAGCACACTTCAGGTTCCATACGTGGCAAACCAATTGCATTATAAACCATACATAAATACCCCACCGACCTAGGAATGACTCAGAGCCATGACAAAGCCCAAATCTTCCAGTCTACTCTCACTGCTCTTTACTGAAAAGTAAGTGTTATTAAAACAACATGCAGGAGACTGGAGGCAGCTATCCAGCATGCACAGCATTGGTCAGCACTGGTGAGCACTGGTCAGCACTGGTACCACTCAGTGAGGAGTGTCTGTTATTTGGGTGGTACCACTCAATGTGGAGTGTCTGTTCATGGGGGCTCAGAGGAGATGATGAAGAAAGAAGAAACTGGTCTCTCTGTCTCATAGGAAATGAATCTTAGAGACTTGGGGATATTCAGTCTGCAGAAGAGAAATTTTGAAGAGGCATGGGAGTTGACTTAACAGATTTGAAAGGCTGCCATACAGGATGTAGAATAGACTGACCTACCCTGAAGGGCTGTGGGTACAAAGCTGTATCAGGGAGCAGGTTCATTTTGCTTCCTGATAGGACTGACTGATTGCTAGAGCAGAGAGGGAGCACCCGCTGCTGAGCATAACCACATGGAGGGCAGCTGAAAGTTGCTAGGGAATTGTCCAGCCGGCTGTCTCATACTGGAATGGAAGAGAACAGGCAAAGGACTTCCTCCTCTATCCATCATTGTGCTGGCTAGAAAGCCTCTCACAGAACTCTCAGAGTGGAGAGAAGAACGGCCAGGGCATGATCTTAAAGACACAGAGGGTTCTAGCTGGCTGTGGTACCTCACGTCTATTCCCTAGCTCTCAGGAACTGTACTAATAACCATTCTGCTGCTGCAAGAAAACAACCAAGGCAACTTCAGCAAGAGGAGTTTATTTAGGATGATGGTTTCAGAGGAGTCAGAGTTCATCATGAAAAGGAAGCATGGTAGCAAGCTGTAGGCACAGTGGCAGGAGCAGGAAGCTAAGAGTTCAGATATTTAGTCACAACCACAAGCAGAGAGAACAAACTGCAAGTAGGTGAGGTTTTTTAGTCTTAACCACACCCCTGCACCCTCGCCCAGTGACATACTTCCTCTAGCCAGCCCACTCTACCCAAATCTCCCAAACAGCACCACCACCTGGGGACCAATGGGTCATCTGCCCAAGACTATGAGGAATATTCAAACAGAGTCTAAGATGGGGAGAGGTGGGTAGAGCTTTGAAGCCAGCATGGGCTACATAGAAAATTCAAGGCTGGCCTGGGCTACAATGTGAGACCTTGTCTTGAATTAACATAAAAAAAAGACACAGGGGGCTGGAGAGATGGTGCAGTTGTTAAGGTCACTGGCTGCTCTTCTAGAGGACCTGGGTTTGATTACTAGCACCCAGTCCCAGGGGATCTGACACCCACTTCTAGCCTGGCATAAACAGACATACATGCAAATGAAACACTCATATACATAAAATAAATAAGTAAAATTTAAAAAGAGATACAGAATAATTTAATCTCACATAAAAAAATTCATTACTCTATTCTGAAGAGGAATGAGAAGCTGATGGTAAAGAGAAAGTGGGGATCAAGCTTCAGAGGCAGGGAAGTTGGTTGAGTCTCCCTGGTTTTTCCCCTCTTTCTTGGAAGGGTGTTGTGAAAAGTAAACTTCGTACAACCAGCATAGCAACTCATCAGAGACTGGCTAGTTCTCCAAAACCAACCACAAACCCTTCAACAGATGCACATTTTACGAGGAATGCTATAACACTAAAGATCCACCAAATGTTCTTGTCTTCTTGGCTTTTCTTTTCTCTTAAGGACCTTTGTGTGTATTTGAGCTCACTCACGCTTTATAGTGTAGTACATTAAAATGCAAGCTGTTTACAGAACGCAGAAGTATGAGCCTACAGTACCCCCAAAGAGCAAACAAACATGTATGCAGAAGAGCCACGCCTGCCTGATCTGCTCAAACAAAACGAGAGCAAAGCTAACGGAACCATCAGAACCTCCGTGTGGAACACAGACGGCTCTGAGGATGGATTAAAAAACTAGAAAACTGGGGCCTGAGAAGATGTCTCAGTGGGTAGAGTGCTTGTCTTGCAAGCATGGATACCTGAGTTTGATGCCTGGAACCCACCTAAAAGCCAGATGCACAGTTAGAGAGATGGCTCAGTGATTAAGAGCACTTGTTGCTCTCTCAGAGGACCTGGTTGGTTCTCAGAACTCTTACAATGGCACAAAACTATCTGTAACTCCAGGTCAAGGTGATCCAGTGTTCTCTTCTGGCCTCTGAGGGTACGAGACATGCATGTAATGCACATATTTACATGCAGGCGAGTTCACACAAGTTTTTTTACACACACACACACAAGTTCCAGGCCATCTTGGGGTACAATGTGAGATCCCAATTTAAGACATAAACAAAAATAAAGTAAACACACACACACACACACAGAGAGAGAGAGAGAGAGAGAGAGAGAGAGAGAGAGAGAAATGGTAATGATCCCAGTCCTTGGAGATGGTGAAAGGAGAATCCTTGGGTTTCCTGTCCAGTTAGCAGATCCACATTGACAATCCTGTGCCTCCCAAGTCCTAAATTCTGCTTCTTTCATGAGAAATACAAAAGATCACATGCCATGTTCCACTTGGATGTTTTGTAGTTTCGTAGTACTTGAAAATCTGTGTATAAGAGGTTGAACTCCATTTTGTCCTTGTACCATAATATAAGTGATTCATGGCTCTGCTTACTGTCATCAAGATAGAAATCAAGGATTGATGACATCATTTAGTATGTAAAAGCACTGCCACACAAGTCTGATGACCAGAGTTTGTATGGTGAAAGAGGACTGACTCCCCAAAGTTGTCCTCTGCATACATGCCATGGCACCTACACACCAGAGTGTACACACACCGCACACACAATAATAATAATGATGATGACAAATACAATTAAAAACCAGCAATAGAAGACACCCTTCTCTCTCACCCTAACTTACAACAAAATTCCACACCTTGCTTCTCTACCAAATTCTATTCTACTCCAATCCATCCTGCCACCATTAACCTGGACCACACCATCCTTTTCTTCTTGGAAAGGCTTCAAAGCCTCCCAGGTAGTCTCTCTGGGTTCAGCTTTACTCTTGCTCCATTCTGGGACTGACATGATCTGACATACAAAACTGACCATGCTGTTCCCCTGGGATGGCTTCCCATCAACAATAGGAAAAGTTCCTTAAGTCAGCCCCGAGGTCCTGAATGATCAGGCTGTGAGTTCCATGCTAGTAGCTCTTCCTCCGGATCAGAAACCCTTCACCCTGTAGGCTGGAGTCATGAGGAACTGACTTGTTCTCTGTCTGCTGTGGGTTGACTGTACACCCCACAGGCTCATATGCTGGAAATATAACTCCCAAGTTCTTATGTGGGAGGTACTTGGAGGTAGTTATTCTTAGATGAAATTGGGCCCCATGACAGCAATGGCAGCGCTATGAGAGACCCGAGTTAGCACATTTTCTGTCTAGCCATGTGATCCCCTCTTCCATACTCAGATGAGACAAGAAGGGCCTCAAGATGGCGAGCAAATGTCAGTGCTCTTGAACAACCCAGCTTCTAGAGCCAAATAATCAAATCTTTTCTTCTGAGACAAGAATCTCACTGTTTAGCTGAGGCTGGCCTCAAACTAATGATCCTTGTGCTAAACTCTGGGGACAGTGTTTCCTGTATGGGCTGGTACCACCACATCTGTCTTAAGCCACTATTCTTTTTAAATTATTTGGCTCAGGTATTTTGTTATAATAACAGCAAATAGACTTTAAGAAACACAGGGGCTGGGCTAGGAAATGACTCAGTGGGTAATGTACTTGCTGAATTTGAATACCCAGAACCCACACAAAGCAGACATCATAATACATGTCTGCAATCCTAGTGTTCCTACTGTGGAATGTGAGGCAAAGACAGGTGAATCCCCAGAAGCTGGAGAACCAGTTAGTCTCCATGCAATATAGGGACAAACAACAAGAGAGACCCTGCTTCAGAGTGAAAGGCAAGGACCAACGGTCGAGGATCTCCTTTGATCTTTACATGCATGCTGTGATATGTTCAGTGTGCACATGTATACACACATCATACATATACACATCATGTACATACACATATACATATCATACACACACACACACCCTCTCTCAAAAACACAGAGAAAGATTAAAACAAAAGAAAACATTGAACAGGCCGCATTCTTTCCAACTTCAGAGTCTTTACGCCTATTGCAGCCTCTCATTCCTTCCTCCTCCCCATCTCCTAGTCAGGGTTTCCTCTTCCCTTGTGTCCTGTTTTAGTTTCTATTTTGTTTGTTTGTTTTTTGTTTTTTTGAGACAGGGTATGTATAACCCTGCCTGTCCTGGAATTCACTGTGCAGACCAAGCTGGCCTTAAACTCACAGAGATCCACCTGCCTCTCTGAGTGCTGGGATTAAAGGTGTGCTCCACCATACCTGGCATACCTTACTGTTGAGTTGACAGCATACTCTGATAGAAGCAACTTAAGGGAGAAACAGCTTGTTTAGCCCACAGTCCAAGGTACAGTTCATCACAGTGGGGCGGTCAAGGCAGCAGGATGTTGGTCACCTTATGTCCACAGTCAAAAAGCAGAGGGTGGTGGTGGTGTAAGCCTTTAATCCCAGCCTTGGAAGGCAGAGGCAGGTGGATCTCTGTGAGTTTGGGACCAGCCTGGTCTACAAAGTGAGTTCCAGCACAGCCAGGGAGACACAGAGAAATCCTGTCTCAAAAATCAAAACCAGAAACAAAGCAGAGACTGCATGCTGCTGCTCAGTCCTTTCCACGACCTCACCCAGAGAAGTGGCACCACTCATAGCAGACAGATCTTCATGATGATGTTAACACTCTGCAGGTATGCAAGGGTTCTATCTCTGAGAAGATTCTAGATCCTGTCAGGTCATTAACCATCACAGGTTCCGAATCCACATCTTCAAGAATGTCCTTACTCACGCAGGCCCTTGACAAATGAGTTGTTCTCTGTGATATTCCCATGACTCTTTACTTTGTAACACACATCAGACTCTGAAGTGTTCATTGTCCATTTTCCAAACTGCATTAGGATTTTCAAGACATGGGGGGCTGTGTCTTCCTAAGCCACTATGGGCTATTAGTTCTCTTGAACTATTCATGCTGTCACGTAAATGAATGAATGAATGAATGAATGAATGAATGAATGAATGACCTATGCTACCTGTGTCACTGTCCACAACCATTACTGTGCACAGAGGTCACCGAGAAAGCCAAGTTAGCAGATCCATGGTCGTAGGCATCTAGTTACCTTTTCAACTACAACTCTGGGTGGAGTGATTATCCTTGCCTTGGATTTTATGAGGCAA
Organism: Bramus lutescens; assembly: GCA_001685075.1. Classification (NCBI taxonomy): domain Eukaryota; kingdom Metazoa; phylum Chordata; class Mammalia; order Rodentia; family Cricetidae; genus Bramus; species Bramus lutescens. Next base: position 306,626 of record LOEQ01000430.1, on the reverse strand, counting down.
TACTCCAGGATATAGCAGTAGATACAAGGAGAGAAGCAGAAAACAAGTTCAAGAGATAAAAGGGAACAAATTGTGAGACATTAACCACCACAACAGCCCTGCAACGCTGTTAAAACAACTACAGAAAAATCCGAAGGGCAAAATGATAGATTGTCAAGGCAATTTCTTGGTGAGAACCTGATCCATTTAGCAGGAGCTGTCGGAGGGAGCTGGAGGGGCAATGCTCAGATGGGAAAGTCAAGTTGGGCTGGTGTCAAAGGCTGGGCATTATTGGAAAAAAGATGGAAGTGGGAAATAGACACAAAGGCATGTAGGAAGATGAGTTTACAGGGTGGGAAGAGGAGAGGAAGAGGGAAGCCCTGTGGAAAAGGCTCAGAATGCATTGCTTTGAGGATGAAGATGGGAACTCAGAAAAGGGTCTGGCTGCAGAGATCCTTAGAATTTCTGCAGAGAATCAGAGATGCCACCCCCGACGGGATACTGTAGTGCAATGGCTATTTTGAGGTAAAGACAGAGAAATGCTAGATCTAGAAAAGTCTCCTGTGCCAATTGCAAGGTACGACTTTCCCTTTGTGCGAGTGTCCCTGTCTGTTCTCTCCCATCAGGTGGAGGAGGTGGTGTAGGGTTGATGCTAACTTCAGTCTGTAGAACAATCCTTGCTAAACAACGCTGATCTCCCATTAGCTTCCTCCAAATATCGGCCGTCTCATACCTCAGAGCCCTGGGAAACCCAAATCCCTTCACTTTGTCTTGACACATTGTTCAATGAATAAATGATCTTCAAGGCCTGGCTGCTTTTGAAGGTTTTTACTTCTTTTGAGAGCCCTTCTACTTGCATAGGAAATAAATCTTTTCTCTTTTATCAGTTTAATTCACTCACCATAGGTAATAGATGTAAGAGGGGAAAAGGAAAGATTCCAAGCTCTCTACATTAAACAAAGAGGAATAAAGAGAGGAGACACCCAAACGTAATAGCTGAGTTGCACTTCGAGTGTAGGCCTAAGATTTGGAATACTGAAAAGGAAACATCCTATTTTTCCTAGTATGTTCCATGCCTCCAAGATTTCTCTACAACACAGCCTTCTTCTATGTTGTAAACATAAAGAACAACAACCAAAAGGAAAAAAATAAGAAAAATTGCAAACTGATGTGTATTGCAGAGGTACTTAATTCTAAAATCATGAGTACTGAGAAACTTCAACCAAATTGGAGAAGTGAAATGGAAATCTGTTTTGAATTTAAATAACACAAGAAGAGTGGGTCCCTGTCCCTCTTGCTTATTTCATGTATGTGTTGCTGAGCTGTGGGAAGGGATCAGCTCACTGACGTGAGAAGGGCACAACTCCATGGGAGTCAGACAGACAGTGAGAAGGTGTCTTTGGAGGCTGTGTTCCTGGTCCATAATGTCTCTGTGCTTGGGCCAACATGGTGTGAACCGCTCCACCCTGCCATGTGCTCGCAGTCGACCAAACTGTTGAGACAGTGGCAGGGCCTCTCCTCCCTTCCAGTGGGTTTCCTCTGGTATCTGGTCACAGCAGTGATACAACGAACACAAATGGTGCGGCATTATAAAAGAAATCCCCAGACTTTCTCCTTATGGCTTCACATCACCCTTACATTTCTATTAAAGGCATCTGTAAGTGGTCAAGGGTTAGAGCTGAGAAGTCCTGGCTTTGTGACCTCAGTCTGTTAAAGTCAGATGGGTTTTTCTCAACTCACTTGAGCCCTATCCCCACCTCTCATTTTTTGGGCTGGGGACAAAACCCAGGGGCTTTCATGTGGTTAGCGGGACTCTATCACGGAGCTCTCCAGCCCCCGGGTCTTTCACATGGTTAGCAGGACTCTATCAATCACCGAGCTCCCTAACCCCTGCTCCAGTCTTTATTTGTGAGATGGACATAAGATTCATTGCCATTTTTATAAGATTGTGAGATTCTAACGTGAAGGCATTTGTACCTGCAAGTGTCTTTAGAAATCCCCAGCACTATTAGATTTTAGCAATAGGTAAAGAAGATCTAGTTCTGCAAGGCATTTTCCCCCTCTCCTTAGGTGTTATCTAAGTAAACATTGGGCATAGAGGATAACGACAGGTATACCAGCTAAGCAGTTTGTAATGATACAAAGACTCTAAAATGTGCACACTCAATTTTCTTTATCTGCCTTCACTTTTGCTTTTCTCAGAACAAACACCCTGCACTCCAGCAACACAACAGCATTCCCCTCTAAAGGCTATAACTGCAGGAATCTCTTTCTGGTACTTAGGAACCAAGCCAAACCTGGCAGTGTCTGTGCACACATCAGATAAAGGATTCAGCTAACAGATGCTCCTTCTTGTAATCAGCTAAGAACTTCTAATATTCTGACAACTTGTTAATCAACCAACATATGGTATCACTTTGGTAAACACAACTCTCAGATTTTGCTTTTTACAGAATATTTTCTGAGAGATATAATAGTCCTGACTCATCAACACTATTCACTGGAAATCAAGGGGAGCTAGCCCCTCCCACCACTTCGAGTTTGTTTAATTACTAGGCAGAAAAAAAAATATAGGCATTGATTTCCATTTGGGTATTTCTCTGAGTTAAGTTTTTTTCAAATGCCATCTTTGTAGCCGTTTGTATATTTTTGAATACCTTCTTGCACAGACTTACATAAAGCACAGGTCAAAATATCTGTAGTCCCTACGTTAATCTCCAAGAGCAGCTGTAACAATGTTCCATAAATTGGGCAGCTTGAAACAAGAGGGATTTATTATTCCACTGCTCTGGAGAAAAGTCAAGTCATACAGGGCTATCAGCCTTTGACATTTCCCTAGGACCTTGCCATCTACAAATATCTCATTCATGGCTATCTTGAGAGGCATGTGGCGAAAAAGATTTTCCCTTACTACTTCTAGCTTTCATGGCTTGAGGCCATATAACCCCACTCCTTGTCTCGTTTCCATATAGCCATCTTCCCTCTGTGTTCATCTGTGTCAAATTTTCTTATTATACAAAAACAAATGACATTTAAGTAGAGTCCACCCTGTGTCAGTGTGACCACACCTTCACCTTTGGGAGGTTGTATTGAGAATTATAATTGGTCTTAATAATAAAAACCCCAAGTCAGATATCAGGGTAAATGTTGAAAGATCAGAGAGATAAAGGAGCAAATCACAGCCAATTCTCACCTCACCAACTTCTCAGCCTAAAAAGGACCAAGCTCCTGTCTCTGCCCTGCCTTATCACCTCTCTCTGCCTAGCCCCATCACCTTCTGCCTCCTCCTCCCAGGTACTGGGATTAAAGGTGTATGGCACCACTGCCTGGTCTCTATGGTTAACTAGTGGCTAGCTCCACACTCTGATCTCCAGCCAAGCTTTATTTGTTAGAGCACAAACAAAATATCACCACAGGAGGTACCATCCCAGAGCAGGTAGCTTGTGCTGTGTGAGTAAGCTCAGAGGAAACAAGCTTGTCAGCATAATTCCTCCCAGGCTCCTACTCAGTTACTACCTAGAGGTAGAAGGCTCCTGCCTTGAGTTCCTGCCCTGATATCCCTAGATGATGGGCTGTCACTCAGGAATGTAAAATGAAATGACCCTTTTCACCTCCAATATGCTTTTGGTTAGAGGACATAGACCAAACTCTGGGATTCGGACACTCAGAAGGCAGCATGGGCTGGAGATGTGGCCCAGCAGGAGAATACTTGCCTAGTATGGGTTTGGGGTGTGGCCCAGCAGGAGAATTCTTGCCTAGCATGAGTGAAGGCATGGGTGTCCTCTCAGTGTGGCTTTATTTCCTGCAGTCTCTGGCCAAGGAGACAGGAGAGCAGAGTATTCGGGACACTCAACTAAAATTGACACTGACATTAATGAATCAGTGTTAACAGCAAGTGGATATTTATTGTTTTCTATAGGCTAGGCAATATTCTGAGCTTCTTAAACTCTAGAATTATCTAGAGAAAATTCCAGTTTGCATAATCAGTTGTTTGTTTTGAGTGCCCATGAAAGACTCCACCGTGATCTAGTTGAACCATCCTCCAGATGGCAGATCTAACCAATTACTTGGGAGTCCTAGGTTGTTTTGGTAACCTTCTAGTGGAAAGCTTCTGTCAATCACCTTGTGACTTTATTGAAACTCACTATTTGGGGCATAGACCAAAGAAAAGAGCCACAGTTTAAGAAGGAGCCGGGAAGGCAATGGTGTTGCCATGGGATGTGATATTGTCAAAGGGAGGGAGGGAACAGAAGCAAATAAATAAAGGCTGGGTTAGTCAGCCTTCTGTGCCTGGAGAGCAAATACCAGAGACAATAGATTTATTTGGGGAAAAGGCTTGTTTTGGCTTATGGCACTGGAACTTTCAATTTGTCACTGGTTGGCCCCATTGCTTCAGGGACAGAACTTCACAGTAGGAGTATGTCGCTGAACAAAGGCCACCTCCTAGAGCCCAGTAAGTAAACACAGAGGAAGAAAGGACAGGGTCCCACAACACATTCATGGACACATGGCCTGAGACCACTCTATAGACACCACAGTTTAAAGCAGCTACCACCTCTCCATGGTGGCATGCTGGGGTGGAGCCTTTAACGTGTGGACTTTTGTGGATCACCTAAGTAAGATACAAACCATAGTAGATCTCAGACACCTGAAAGAATAAACTATCTATTTATTTTCATGGAATCATGAGTTTGGATTTATGAACTGGCAGAGTCATGAGCAGCATGGGCCTCAGGCCTTAAACAAGGTCTGTTTTCATGTAGGCACTAGCATTAGACAACTACAGTAACATCTACTGTGTGCTGATCATATTTTAACCACTGGAAACTATGAACTCCTTTAATCTGCACAGTGGCTCAGTGGGGGTGGCAGTGGCTATCATCCCAATTCTACAGAGTTTAAAGTAGAGGCCTGGAGAGGCTAATTCATCTCGCAAGGTCATCTACTCATATGCACAGGGGCCAGGGTCTGCATCTAAAGAGTTTTGTGGCCAGGTCTGTGATGTTAAGCTCCATACAACTCTGTCTCTATGAATCTAGAAGCGAAGGAACATCTTTGCACTGTAGTAGGAGGACAGAGTTCATCTCGGTCCAACCAATGATTTGACAGCATTCCATTTTAAAGACTTTTTCCTCCTTCACCACTTTAGGACAGGACAGAAGAAACCATTAGGTCACACTCACAGGGTTGCTCTCTTAGTGGACACTAGGGGTCTTGCCAAGGGTGGTAGTGGAGGTCTGTCATCCCAGCACCCAGGGCACTGAGGTGGAAGGATCACAAGCTAAGGTCGGCCTGCCTAGGAGAGGCAGTGAGGCGCCATCTCAAAACAAATGAATGGACCAACACCCACCAAGGGTTTGAATTTATTCAGTTCTTTTCTCCAGAGCCTTCTGTGAACTACATGCTTTGAGAAGTCTGTGGTCTGGGGGTTTCCATTTCAGCTCTTCCAGCAAGCAATTTACTACCTCTCTGAGCCTCAATTTCCTCCTTGGTAATATGGGGATAAATAATTATCCCAATCTTGGCAAAACAAACAAACAAACAAACAAAAAACACCAGCTGTAGAAAATATCATGATGTTGACCCTGAAATAATGCCGAGATCCACTCCACTGTTCCCAGCTTGTAGGAGGCCTTTCAGAATGCTGAGCTTTGGGCTGTCATTTAAATTATGATGCTGATTATCAGCATCATTGAAGGAAAATGGTATTTTACTTTAAATGTTTTCAGTAATTTGTTATCAAGCTCATTTTTGATATATGTTGAGAGCCTTTTTTTTAACAAATATAACAATAAAAATTACTTGCTTAAAAAATCTCATGAGGTCCTTGGTAGAAAGTAGAATATTGGCTTTCCTAGTATCCTATGTATGACCCCGACTGTCAAATAATTTTGATGAAAGTATTTCCTGCATCTTTTCTGGTTATTGAGAAATTACTTGCTGTTAAAAGTTCACTTCATGAATGACAGTGAGGGGGTGACGGTGATGAAAAAGATGGTGGAACTCCGAGAAATTCCCATCTGGTGTCTCTGAGTGTTCATGTGATTGATGTCTGTTTGCTCTTGGCAGACTGATCCAGCCAGTCTAAGCCAGTCTAAGCATTTAACTCTCCTGAATGAGTTGGTAAAGCTCAATTTTGCTGATGCCATTCAGAGAAAAAGGCCGTGTTTAGAAAGCTACACTGCAGCTTTTCTGTCCAGGAGGTGCCGGGGGCAGAAAGCTACCCATCCAGGGCCTCTTCCAGGGGATTCCACAGACAAGCACACCCAGCAGATGTGGGCTCTCTTTACCTAGAAGTCAGTTCTGGGGACATCTGACGGCTACAAAGTATGCTGTTTTGTTGGTTTCTCATTTCCAATGCATGGCAAGTTTTCCTCAGGTTTACAGGGTATCTATCTGTTTAGTTGTGTAAAACCCCCATCTACCAGGAACAGAGACGGATGACATCTGCTTGTCACCAGTCAGAGAAGTGGTTCATGTAGAACCCTGAGCCTGGCCCAATAGGACAAGCATGTGACCCCAGCACTCCAGAAGTAAAGGGTGGGGGATGGCAACTTATGGGCCTTCCTGGACTCTCTAGTGACACTCTGTCTCAAGAGGACAGTCAACTATGAAAATGACTTTTGACCACCCTAGCCATTCACCACTGCTTTTGTCCTCTCAACATGGAACTTAGACATGCTAATTGAGTGCCTATCCCCAGACTGTTGGAGGATGGAAATGGCCAGAGTTTCCCTTGGGAGCAGTTCCAGGCAGTAGACTCCCGCAAAACTCACTGGCTCTGTTGTTTACAAACAGCAAAATAGTGGAGTCACCAAATGAGGCAAATTTTGCACAATCAACTTGGGGACAGTTAGGAAGGGGTCTGCTTTTTAAACATGAGATTCAGAGATACCTGAAAAAGATTCATTCACTAAACACAAAGGCCCATTTCCTTCAGGAATGCCACTTTCTCTTCCTTTCAGGAGTTAGTCTGCTTGTTTATTTGTCCTCTGTGTTTGCAAGAAATGCTGCAAAATATTGACTAGAAGATTGAGCTTCTTGTATTGCTGTATTTTGGAAGAAAAAAAGCCAGTATTGGAAAATGTGATTCTTAATTTAGACTAAATTTTTGCATAAGGCATAGGGGCATGTACATAACCACACCTGGCCAGAATAAAAATCTACATTTCCACAGTTAGTAGAGAGAGATGTACACATACATTATATTAAAATATTGTTTTTAAATATAGGTTGTCCTAGAAAAATTCCTTACAGCTTTTTGAGTACTAACAATCTCCAAAAGGAATAATTTAGAGAAGTTAGGTTTCTTCTTTTTTGTTTTTTTAGATCTATTTTATGAATGTGTTAGTGTGCATTCATGTGTGCAGATGTTCAATGCCTACAGGCACACATGTGCAGACTGAAAGTATCATTTGTCTTCCACATCACTTTCCACATCATTTTTTAAGACTTATTTATTTATTATGTATACAACATTCTGCCTGCATATATGCCCGCATGCTAGAGGAGGGCGCCAGATCTTATTACAGATGGTTGTGAGCCACCTTGTGGTTGCTGAGAATTGAACTCGGGACCTCTGGAAGAGTAGCCAGTGCTCTTAACCACTGAGCCATCTCGCCAGCCCTTTCCACACCATTTTTTTGAAGCTGGGGCTCTCACTGAATCTGAAGATCAACAGTTTAGATAGACTGACAAACCAGAAAGCCTCTCATCCTAGGATCCACCTGTCTTTGCACCCCTAGTTCTGAGGTTACTGAAGCCTGGCGGTATATGCAATACTTTAAACATGGATTCCAGAAACCACACTCTTCTCAGTGAGCTCTCTCCCCCGCTAAATGAGACTTTAAAGTACTTAATTTCCTATAAATTCCTCAGATTGAGAAGCAGCAGGGGTGCCATGGAAACAAAGTGGTGATTAAGATTAGACCAGACCCATCTATATCTTGGAGATGTTCTTTTTGGTCTCAGAAACCTATGCTGCCTACTTGCCATAAAGATACTATCACAGTGAATCAAGAACAGGTTGAACAGTGCGATCTGGCAGATGTGTTAATGGAATCTGGCCCTCTTTTCCAAATTTATAATTTATTCATTGATCATGATTGCTAGGGTTTTGCTATGTCCCTCTCCCAAAGTTGACATGCAAGAAAATAAAGGCACAATTAGATTAGATGTCATCATGAAGACGGATCCCTAAGAGGGCATTAATGGCTTTACAAGGAGAGGAAGGGGGGGCTTGAGCTAGCATCCAGGTCTGTCTCATTCTCCAATGTCCTCAATCATTTTATGATGCGTGAAAAGCCCTTCCCCAGATGCTGGCACCACGGTTGTGGGCTTCCCAGATTCCAGCAGTGTGAGCTAAATAGATTTCTTTTCCTTAAAAATTAACCCACAACAGGTTTTTGTTATAGTTATAGAAAGATGACTTTACTACTTAGAGGGAGATGGAGATTGTAAGTCACTTGTGTACGTCAGCAAAGGGGATTGTGGGGCTCTCTTGCTTTCTGTTCTCCACTTTCCTTCTGTGAAGAGCCTCCTTCGCTGTGCGCTCCCACCATCGTGTGTTATCATAGGCCCAAAGAGACTGAGACAACTGTTACCCGAGCCACCATAAACCTTTGCTCTTTTAAAGTTTTTATTCCACATATCTATTATGGTGACGAGAAGCAATCTAACACAAGGACGTTGTCCCTGATGGTGTAACACTGATGATGTTCTGAGTCCTTCAGAGGGGTGTAACTATCGAAAGGAACGTGTTCCAGGTTGAAGGAAGAACAACACATGACTATCTTGAACCCGAATGTGTTTGGGAAAAATGCAGACCTGAGGAAGCCACCAAGACTAGCCTAGGGAATAAGAGAACAATAGTAGAACTTCAGTCAGAGGGGCAAGCATGAGCCAAACTACGACGATCTGGATAATCGGTGGGCCAGTAATTATCACCACAAATGATGACATATTTTCTAAAGCTGACTCTCTAGTTTTAATGGACTTGGTAATGTCAGCACTAAAGCTAAAGAGAAAAGAATACTTCAGAACTTAGAAATACAGTGTGCTGAAGGCTCTTGAAGATGTGGCTGTCTCTCTCCGTGGAGGAGTCGGCTCAGCTCACCAGAGCAGCCATCCTGACTGGAGTCCAGACTAAGCTGGCAGCCAGAATCAGAATTATTCACCCTTGTGAACCACACTCTGTCAGCACTGGATCGCGGGCTGGCATCCCAGAGAGAATGTGTAGCACACCTTCAGAGGTACTGATGACCTGGACGAAAAATAGCCTCTTCAGGCTGTGGGGTCCTCCTTTTCCTGAAAGAAGGAAATAATTGGTCCAGGAACAGAGAGGTGCGTGATGAACACCAGCAGCCATCAAGGTTAACTCATGTGAACATTGATAATCCAGCATCCCCTGAGGTTAACACAAGTGAACACTGATAATCCCGCAGCCCCTGAGGTTAAGGCGTGTGAACACTGATAATCCAGCATCCCCCCGATGTTAACATGTGTGAATATTGATAATCCAGCATCCCCCGAGGTTAACACGTGTGAGCATTGATAATCTAGCATCCCCCGAGGTTAACTCGTGTGAACACTGATAATGTCAGCCCATAGCCACTAAGGGCTGAGCCTGGCATCTGTGAGTGGAGGAAATAGGGTAGTTCCTTTGTCTCTTTCAGGGGATGCCAGGAAATCCCGTGATAAATTGGCTAGGCCACGTTTTCTTCCCTCCTCACTTTAACAGGCAGACACTGCAGTGNTTTTTTTTTTTTTCTCACCAGCTGGGTCTTTGGACAAGTTGGTGCTTTTCATGAGACTCATTATTTTTATCTGAAAATTTTTGTTTCCTTCCTTGGAAGTAAACTCTGAGACTGGCCACTGGTTCTCCATCTCTTCATGTTTCCCTGAGTCTGGAAGGCACTTAAGTTATGGCCTCGAATTTTATTATCATCATGAATAGTAATTCCAGGTGTATAATTTCGCATGTCTATGTTATACAACCCTAGTAATACCAGGATTCAAGTAGAGCAGCAATCTGAGAATGAAGAGTCTTCCTGAGTAGGAAATCTGATTACTAAGCATGCAAACGGGCAGCCAGCTGTTGCGTCATCACAAAGCAACTGAGGGTTTCAGGACTTTGTTGATCCATTCCTGACCACATTGCAACTCAGAATCCTCCTAACACAGGACCCTCCCACCCTCCCACCCTCAGAGATACTGCCCAAAGTCCTGTACTTGCCTTAAACAGTATTACTGGGGAGGGAGGAAGTCAGCTCAGCAAGGGAAAGGCTCTGCTGGCGAGTGTAGGTTAGTAACAGAGTGAACTTCATGTTTTGTTATATTGAAGCTGGTGTGCACCCACATGTGCACACACTCATATCTTTCTATTCTCTGTAAGTGGAATTTTTCTGCTCTTAATTACTCTTCATTGGGATGATACGAGAAACTTGCAAGACCAAAAATAAAGATTCAGGGAGTGCATGCAAGACTATCCTTAGTTAGATTAAAAAACAAAAAATGGAAAATAAGATAAATGAAATCCTCTGCTTGTTTCTGTCTTCTGTAGCTATTCAAGAAAGGTGTAAGGGCTGCAGAGATGGCTCAATAGTTAAAAGCACCTTCTGCTCTTCCAGAGGACCTGGGTTCAATTCTCAGCACCTATGTGGCCTGCATGGCAGCTCACAGCTGTCTGTAACTCCAGTTCCAGGGTATGTAATGCCCTCTTCTGGCCTCCTTGAGCACCAAGTATATTTATTTGCAGACATACAAGGGAGCAAAACACCCATACACATGAAGTAATTTTAAAAGAAATGTATACAAGCGGATTATTAGAAACCCAAAGTTCTGTGTGTACCTTACCCACCCAGCATTAATTTCTAAGCATCTTCTATTTATTAACAACTAAAATGTCTTTCTTCTGACTGGGATTGTTATTTTCTTTCTTTTCTGAGTGTCAGACTCAAACCCAGGCAATCCCTCCATCACTAAGCCATATTACCTGCTCAGCACAGATTTTAGTCAGAATTTCCCAGAACTTGCTTTAACAGCTGTGGGAGATACCTTTCTGGGAACAGGACATATACTTGCTGTGGGAAGTCGGGCAGAGGTTTTTCTGATGATCCTTGGTCAAGAAAAGAAAGAACGAGGAATGATATTTTTTAGGCTAGATAGTAAAAAGGTATCTTTAATATTTTAAAAATGATTTGCTCAAAGGTCTAAAAAGAGCCTTCAAAACTTTAGGAAAGTGATTTTCAAAAAAAAAAGTTAATAAGTTTTTGTTTTCTTCTTTCTGAACTCCTTAGGGGCAAGGTATGGATTGCCAGAGTAGCAATTGCTTGAAGGCGGGGCAAGGAGCCTTTGGTACTTAGGGTGTGCTTTGAGTCTTGGATTTTCATAAATTGCTCTGTTAACATGCTCCTCACGAAACCAGCAGCAGTTGGATCCCCTCCCCTAACCCCAAATATATGTGAACTCACTAACTACAAGTCTTCTGAACTGCCTGTCCAAGTTATTAGATAGCTCCAATTTAGTGCCAGAAAGAGGAAGTGGGTATGGTTCTTGTGCCAAGTATTGCCTTCATGTCTGCTCACATGGCTTTCTCCTGTCTCTTAATAACATGTGGACTCGACCTTACAAATTCTGGTTATCTTCATTTATAAAAATTGAATGATGGCTTGAAACTTCAAGCCCATGGAGCCAGGTAGTATAGGATACAACTGTAATCTCATCATGTAGTGCTTGTGGCAGGAGGAGATCAAGACACCAACCCACCTTCTCAAGCTCTAATCTAACTTCATCTCCTTGCCTCTCCTGGTACACATGGGCATGACTCAAGGGCTATGTTATGAGAATGGGCACCTCCCCTATGAGATCTGCCTTTTCCATGGTTTGGAACAGAAAGAAAGGATTAGGTATGTTTTCTCTGACTGATTTTCTAGGCATCGTATGCTAACTCAGATTAGCTTTTAGCATCTACTTTGTGACAGGAGACAAAATGTGGCTCTTGGAAGTTGACTCAGTGTTTTGTCTGACCATGTACAGTCCATCCAGTCCCCAGATGCTATGGTTTGAGTGTGTATCCCAAAGTTTATGTTTGGAATGTAAGCCACAGATTAGTATATGGATGGTATTTGAAGATGGTGAAATGGGAGGTGTGGTCATTGGAATGTATTGGTCTCCGTAATCTCACAGGGAGTGGAATTATTAGAAAACATGACTTTATTGAAGTGGGTATGGCCCTGTTGGAGGAAATGTGTTACTGTGGATGGGGGGGCAGGTTTTGAGGTTTCCTATGCTTAGGATACCGCCCAGTATGTCAGTTGACTTCCTGTTCTTTGCAAGACAAGATGTAGCCAGCACCATGTCTGCCTGCACACCACCATGCTGACTGCCATGATGATAATAGGCGGAACCTCTGATACTGTAAGCAAGCTACCTCAGTGAAATGCTTTTCCTTTATAAGAGTTGTTGTGGTTTTGGTATCTCTTCACAGCAACAGAAACCCTGACTAAGACAGGAGGCAACAGAGATTAGATGAGGTGATGAACATGGGATTTCCATGAGAGCATTGGTGGGTGGCTATATCAGCTGACAGAGACTAGAGTTTGCAGCCTAGTCTTCTACTCTCTTATCATTCCAAATTACAGAAAGCAAAAATGCCCTCACTCCATGTAATCCTGTGGTCTTGGACTCCCAGTGAGAGAAACAGATTTCTTCTTTTTATAAATTATTCCAATTCAGGAGCACAGGTGGGCCAGATGACTGAAGATTGAGACCAGGTACCTGCTCACCCTCCCCAGTTCCACACAGCCCAAACTACAGGCACTAGTTTCTCATACTCACATATGAATGCATGCATCTTCTCACAAACTTTAGAGCCCTGTCTGCTGGTAGAGAACTCTCTAGAAGGCACTCGCCTGCCTATGGTCCAGCAGGAATCACTTCATCTTGTCCACCTCATGCAGTAGAAGCACATTTAACTTTCAAGACAGTTCTCTCTGCTTAGTTCTGTCATCTTTCTCCTAATTCCTTTACCCCAGGCTAACAGAACAGAGGACTAGTGCTGGGCTGCTCCCTAAGGAGACCTCCCGCTGGAGAGCAAGGCACTCGTCTTCTCCATTTGTCTTCTCTTCAATAGCATCTTCCTTAAAGGTGCTCTTTTTGTCCCCAAAGAAGAGCATGCCCCATCACAGTGAACACAGCAACATACAGTGGCCCCCAACATTCCAGAAAGGCCCCCTTGTCCTTTTCTTACCATCCTGGGCACAGCTTTGGTTCTTGCAGCAGGATCTGTTCCTTTGACATCTCTGAGACAAGGTCTGCTTCCAATTGCTGGTATTATATCCATTATGGGGACAGACAGAGAGCCTCTTTGTTCTCGGACTTAGTCCCTAGTTGCTGATTCAAGGGAACAGGAAACAGGCCCATTTGATATCCCTTCATACTGCTACTCAGTGTCTCCTGAAACTCATCTCCATTAAACCATTTCCAGACTGATCATTCAGCCAGACATTCAACAGATATTAAGTGATCCCTCCACCTAGGGGCTAATTCAGGTACTGGGAATGTGGCAGCAACCAGGATAGATAGGGCTTCCTTTCCCAGACAGCTTGTGCTACCTAGAAGGTGAGCACTTTAAACAGGTATGCTAAAAAGATACTGCATGAGGGTGTGATAGAGACACCCAGTCCCATGTGTTTGTGTGTGTGTGTGTGTGTGTGTTTCAAGATTGGTGACTGGAAAAGACTTATTTCTGAATGATGCCTTGGCAGGAAAGAGGCAAAGGCACGATATGGGAGCCCATGTGGCTTGTTGGAGAAACCAAATGGTAAATAAATGGATGGAGCCAGGCGGTGGTGGCACACACCTTTAATCCCAGCAGTTGGGAGGCAGAGGCAGGCACATCTCAGATTCGAGGACAGCCTGGTTTACAAATCAAGTTCCAGGACAGCTAGGATTGTTACACAGAAAAACCCTGTCTTGAAATAAATAAATAAATTATAAATAAATGGATGGCTTTTAATTTGCCATATTGTAGTAATACTTCATTTGTATTTTAATAAATAAACCTTGCCTGAAGAGCAGAGAGTAAACAGCCCCATTGGTCAGCCTTATAGACCAGGCAGTGGTGACACACAATTTGATTCCAGTAGCCATACTAGTTTGCCATAGAAACTGGGTGGCATTGGTGCACACCTTTAATCCCAGACCTAGAGAGGAAAATAAAATGGGAGGAGACAGCTCTCAGACACAGTCACATTCTGAGGATTCTTGGAGGCAGGATTGCTATTTCACTCTGAGGTAGAGGAAAGAGCCAGTGGGTGACTGTTTTACTTTTCTGATCTTCAGGTTGAATCTCAATATCTTTCTCCATGTTTTTATTAATCATGTTTCACCATATTAACTATTAAAACTTGCAGGATATTGTAGTAATTAGGAGAGCGGGCCCTGCTTTTTGTCCAGCCCAGCTCCTGCACGGCTAGCTTATACCCC
>LOEQ01000430.1:279373-289576 GCA_001685075.1 Bramus lutescens | reverse complement strand
AGCTCACTGGCCTGACAACGTCTGTCTGAAGTGACTGTTGGTTTAGTATTTTCGCTCTTTCCTCTTCCTCTGTCATGCTTCACCCAGTAGCAGAGCTGAGCTCTGTTCTGTGCTCTTTCTGTGGGTCTCCTCAGCACCACAGCTTAGGCTCTGAGGTGAGGAACGAACATTCAAAACTGGGAACAGCGGGGGCTTAATAAATAGTATTAAATATTATCCAATCATGCCCATGCCTGAGACATGGGAGGAAGGGATTGTACAATGCTAACAATGTCAACCTAACCTGGACATGAACTTTCTGTTACTCAGCCTGGCATGTTCTCTTCTGAACTATCTCTGTAGAGAAAAAGACAGAATCCCATGCTTCACTGTTAGACAGTTGAGAACAGGAGCCAGAAAAATCTTCTGTGTATCAGTGACATATTTCAGGAGCTGGAGGGCTCAGCCTACACACAGTCAGAGGTGAGGGTCAGAACAGATCTAGGCATGATTGATGATGAGATTAGAGGGGTGATGGGAGGCATTTTGTTCCTCTGTGTCTTTTCCTCCTACAACACCTGAAATTCACTGTTAACGATCAATGTCTGTATTAGAGTTATGTTCTTCTGAAATGCAAACACTCTTAGCAGTCTTAATCTCTTCACTAAGAACTGTCTTATGCTGGGGGAATTTACCAGAACAAGATTCCTCGGGGCTCCTTGACAATAAGAGTTTTATGGAACACAGTAGGGTGTGACCCAGCTAAATTTAGACCAGGACACTTCTCCAGACAACAGCTACTTCTCTGGAAAGGCAGAAACACTCACTTACTGCTTCTTAGAACTCCACGTGGGGTGGCTTGCTCTCGGAAATGTTTGCCAGTAGACAACTAAAAATGTGCTCCCAGAGAGAATAATAGCAGAGCTGAAGCTTTAAATAGGAATCTATAGACTGGGGAAGGAGCTGATAATTAATGCTATTAAATTAAAAACTTGGGAAATACCACTTTAACATTTCAGTTTTAGCCAGAGCAAAGAAAGGAAGTGCAGAAGTTGACTTCTCCTAATTTATTCCCGTTACACATTCTCGCAGATTCTTTGTAAGCTGCAGAAATTTGCGTCTCTCATATACTAGGTTTGCTGAGCTGCCCTGCAAAGCACAGTGCGGCTAGCTCCCGAGAGCTGGGAATCCACTCTCAGTTTCATTACAGGACTTGGAACATTTGTGGAGGTTCTTCAGAGAGATAGGGGCCAAATTAGATGAGGGGAGCCTTGTTTCTGTGTTCTCAATGAAAATAGGGCACACAAGTTAAAAGCAACAAGGCTTCTTCTGCTATTGAAAATTAGTGAAGAAAAGAATCCCATTTCAAGAATTTCAAACACCTGGGGTAGGAGGAGGCTCAGTCAGCAAAGTGCTTGACTTGCAAGTATGAGGACCCAAGTCTGAGCCAGAACCCATGAAGAAACTTTGGGTGTGGTGGGGAGCTCTAGCAACTCCAGTTGCTGGGGAGGCAGAGGCAGGTTGTCTACATGTCAGTGGACAGCAGTGAGAGAGCCTGTCTCAAAACAGAGGTAAGTGGCACCTAAGGCACAACACCTAATGTTGACCTCTGGTCTCTACATACCTATTAACACACGTATGTACACACTAGCACACATGCACACACAAAACATTTTTTAAACTCTTGAGGGTGTGTTTCATTTCTTACACATGTGCAATGAAAACTTCAAAAGTTGCAGAAGGCTTAACATTTCTAGAGCTATGTAACAAGTTCTGAGTGTGGAAGAGTCAGTATTGATAAGATATCACTTTCCCCATCACGCTGCATCCCTGTCAGCATCCCACAAAGTGTCTCTGGAGAAAATGATGGTTGTGAAATGGAGAGGACCTACAGAATCAAAACAGCTTTGACAGACAACAAGGATGGGAATCAGTACTACCTGATTCCACGACTTATTATAAATCAATAGTTATATAGATTTCCAGTTATATAGTTAACACAGTATGGAATTAGCAGAAAGACAAACGTATAGATCAATGGTATGGAAGGAGTCTAGAAAGAGATCCTATATTGAACTTTAACAAAAGAACAAATGGTTCTGTAACAATTGGACATACACATGTGAAAAGTAAAAGCAAAACAACAAAAATTCCAATCTTTGACCAGATTTAAAAACAATAAACAACCCTACATGCATCATAAGCCTAAGTATAAAATTTAAAATCATAAAGCCTTCACCAGAAAACAGAGTAGAAAGTCTTCATGACCCTGGGTCAGGCAAAGATGTCTTTCTTAAACATGATGGAAAAATTAGATATATAAGAGAATAAACTGATAAAATTGGCTATATTAAAAACAAAAATGTTGGGTCTTGAGAGACGCCTCATTGGTTAAGAAGACATCTTGCTTTTGCAGAAGACCTGAGTTCTATTTCCAGCACCCAAGTCAGCCAGTTTACCACTGTAACCCCAGCTCCAGGATACCTAATTCTTCTAGTTGCCTCAAGTACCCGTAGTCATGCATATATGCCACCAGCCCCTGACATATAAATGTTTTAAAAATTTTTACTCTCCAAAAGACATTTTTTAAAAAAATGTATTTTGTGTAGTGTTCTGTCTGTATGTTTTCCTACAGGCCCCAGTGCACCAGATCTCATTATAGACGGTTGTGAGCCACCCTGTGGTTGTTGGGAATTGAACTTATGACCTCTGAAAGAGCAACAAAAGTTCTTAACAGCTGAGTTATTTCTTCAGCTCCCCAAAAGACACTTTTAAGAGAGCAAAAAGAATAGTTGTCATCCTTGCACTTGGGTGGCTAAGTCAGGAGGGTCAAGAGTTCAAAGTCAGCCTCAACCACATCGTGAATTTGAGGCCAGCCTTGGCTACAGGAGACCTTGCCTAAAACAAACAAATGAAACCAACAATAAATAAATTTAAAAAACAATAAAAGGGAGAGGAAGAAAGAAAACTGGGGAGAGAGAGAGAGACAGAGAGAGAGAGACAGAGAGAGAGAGAGAGAGAGACAGAGAGAGACAGAGAGAGAGACAGAGAGAGAGAGAGCACACCAGAGACAGGAGAAAGAATTTTTGTAAACCATATGCCTGCTAACAGACATATTCAGAATAAATAAAAAGGTTCTCAACATTTAACAAGAAGAAAACCAGCATCCCAGCTTTTCAGAAAGTATGCAAACTATTTACACTGATATAAAAGAGAAACAAGTATGCAAATTTAAACACAAAGACTTGAACATAGTTGTTTGTTAGGTGTTTGCAGAGAGCACTATAACCGACCATAACCTAGAACAGATGAATTTAAATGGACGGTAAGCAGGCAGAGTGCACTGGGTTCACTTCTGTTTTTACTGAGGCTGGAGATTCTGTAAGTGTTTTGGACAACAGTTTGGTAGTTTCTCAAAAACTTAAACATGATCCTACCATCTGATGCACAAATTGCAAGGCTAGGATTTGCTCAGAAAGAAGGAACATTTTAGAATGTTGTTGGAATTTGTTTTAACCCCAAATAAAAGGCATGCAGATTCAGAATGACTACCACAAAGGAAGAAGTTGTATTCATGGTTTCCTGGCAACAGGAGGCACAGTATGCCATGTAGAAGGGTCACACGGAGAAACATCAGGGACCATCAGGTGACAAAGAAACGGAGAAGATGATGTGGTCAAGTGGTTTACGGGAAGGACAAGCAGGCTAAGCAGGTGAAGGGGTGGCTAATTCGGGTAGAATAATTGTAGCTGGCTTTCTGAGGTAGGAACTTGCCCTTGGATGCCTGCTTTCTGGACCTGACCTGATTCAAGTAGGTGGATAAGTGAAGCATAGGAGCCAGATAAAAGACGCATTAGGCGAAATGGGATTAGGCCTTGTTAGCATTCCGCATGAAAACTCTGCTTAAGAGTCTCTTGGTATCTCTGAGTACTGGCTAGCTTTGAGAGAAGCAGTCTCTTCAAGGATGATAAAACTGCAGTGTCATCTTGTTGGTATGGAAATCCCATGTCCATACAAAAACTTTGCATGNGCATGAAAACTCTGCTTAAGAGTCTCTTGGTATCTCTGAGTACTGGCTAGCTTTGAGAGAAGCAGTCTCTTCAAGGATGATAAAACTGCAGTGTCATCTTGTTGGTATGGAAATCCCATGTCCATACAAAAACTTTGCATGCCTATCCATACAGATTTTATTTGTAAGAGACTATTGAAAACAACCCAAATACAAATCGACAGAAAAACAGATGACATAGAATGTGGTAAATTGTCCCTGATCTGTGGGATATTGATTCCCAGGTTCCAGCTGACACCCAAATTCTCAGATGCTCATGTCCCTAATGGAAAACAGCATCTTGTATTGGTCAGAACTTTGGTTGCTGAGACAAACACCTGAGGAAGAAGTTTAAAGAGGAGAAGACTTGATTTGGCTTACAGTTCCAGAGGCTGTTTTATAACCAGACCCTCAAGTTACTTTATCAGAGTAGAGAAGTCCCACTGCTCAGGGTTGTGTGGATCTGCATGAGCAGCCTACCTCCTTGAGAGCTGGATGAACTCTGATCAGTCTTTAGTAACTGCCAAGCACAAGAGGGTAGATGAGGAACAGAGGCCGGGTGGTGGGCAGAGCACTATGTATTGTGGTTTTATCATTATTAAAATAATAAAATACATNATCTGTGGGATATTGATTCCCAGGTTCCAGCTGACACCCAAATTCTCAGATGCTCATGTCCCTAATGGAAAACAGCATCTTGTATTGGTCAGAACTTTGGTTGCTGAGACAAACACCTGAGGAAGAAGTTTAAAGAGGAGAAGACTTGATTTGGCTTACAGTTCCAGAGGCTGTTTTATAACCAGACCCTCAAGTTACTTTATCAGAGTAGAGAAGTCCCACTGCTCAGGGTTGTGTGGATCTGCATGAGCAGCCTACCTCCTTGAGAGCTGGATGAACTCTGATCAGTCTTTAGTAACTGCCAAGCACAAGAGGGTAGATGAGGAACAGAGGCCGGGTGGTGGGCAGAGCACTATGTATTGTGGTTTTATCATTATTAAAATAATAAAATACATATACCAGAAAACTTACCATTGTAAACAGCATTTATTTATTTTTATTGAAAATAGCCTTTTTTTCCCATACAATATATTCTGATTACGGTTTCCCCTTCCCCTACTTCTCTCAGTTTCTCCCATCTCGTCGCCCATCCAGATCCACAACCTTTCTGTCTCTCCTTAAAAAACAAACAGGCATCTAAGGAGTAATAATAAAATAGAATATAATAAGATAAAACAAACAAACAGCTTTGAATAGGACTAAATAAATGGAACAAAAAAGAACTAAAGAAAAGTTCAAGAAACACATATAGATGCAGAGATATGCATGTTTGCACACACAGGAATCCCATAAAAACACAAAACCAGAAGCCATAATATACATACAAATGGCTTGTAAGGTTAAAAAAAAAAGGTGCCCTGACTTGACATTAAGAGACAAAGAATCTCAAGAGAGGCCCTTGAATTTGCTTTGTGTTGGCTGTCTATTTCCAAGCATATGGTTCAGTGGCACTGAATGCATTCCTGTTGTTGTGCATCTATCTTTGTCCTCCAGTGGCCGAATCTTTTCCTGCCCTGCGAAACTGAAACTCCAGATATGTTAAACATGAACCTTCTACTCCATCCTCCCTAGCCCATGACCACCACCCTTCTGCTTTCTCTCTAGGAATCTGAGTACTTTAGGTACTTCTTGCAAATTCCATCATCAGCCAACCTATCAAGCAATTTAATAGTATCTCATTTAATCTCACCAGTAAGCCAGGAAGTAGGGAATATCTTCAGGGAAAAACTGATCAACCAAGCCCAAGCAGGAAGCATCACTCCGTTATGAAAGGCCCTAGCTCACCACTGACACATAGCTTAGCTGCTTCCATAGCCTGGTTCTTCCATTCCTGTGCTCAGACAGAAATGCATGTAATGAGAGATGGCTGAGGATGTATATAGCTCAGTGTAAAGGGCTTATTTACCGTGCAGGGAGCCCTGGGCTTGATCCCTAGCACTGAAAGCTTAAATACTTTGGGAGAAGTCAGAGAAGTATATACAGGACAGTGCTGTCCATCAACTCTTAGCATTCTTGATTAAGTTATAAGGAGCCACTTAAACTTGAACCTCTGAGTCTATAAATTCTGTATGTGTACACATGTACATGTTTGATTACATGATTTTAGTACTAAAACCAAGCTGAAATAAAATTGAGCTAGATATAATGAGAAAACTCTAAGTATGGAATGGCGATCCATGGAAACATAGAATATGTTTTCATTGCTTCCAGTGTTTAGAGCTGTGTGTTTCTAGAAAAATGAGCAATGAGATTCCAGATACAAAAAGACCATAAGTGGCCTTGTTACCTCCAAATCATATATGACCTCCTTCCCAACTGCTGTTTCAGCTGTTGCTGGATCCTAGGGAGTAGGAATTTGCAATGCTCAATGTTATATGAAGGGAAATTGGCTTCCAGAACAGCTGTAGCCAATCTACCCGAGTGAACCAGACAGCCCCACAGCCAGACTTCATGGTAGAAAGAATAAACGACCCTGGAGGGGCAGACTGACTTATGACTAACAGTTCACGCATCAACAGTAGGCCTTGAAGCTCAAGAACCATGGATTTATGCCCAGCAGATTCTTCCGAATAAGCCTGCCTTGTGGACATTCAAAAGGTTTTTTTTTTTACCCCCCTTGGTGTTGTTTTTTTTTTGTCATAACTGTCATTAGATTTATTCTAAACTCCAGAATGAGTGAATTTTTTTCCCTTTTCTCCATTAGTCACTTGAGATTTATTTATACATTATTAAAGAATTTTGCTAGCATTCCACAATTACTAGGAACAGTTTGCTTTTAATGAGAACTAAAATCTAAGACCTCCAAGTCTCTTTCCCTTGTTAAAAGATTTAATGCTGGTTTGAAAATAAATCAATATCATCTTCCTTTACAAAGAGAACTTTGGATTTTTCTTAGGGACCATAAAGTACAAAACAGTAAAATTTGCTTAGGTGTTGGACACAGATGAAAGGGTACAACATGTTTGGCCTTAGAGAGGATCTGTGCAGGATGTAAAGGGGATTAGACATCTCACAACAGCGACAATCTTCACCACTCTTGAAGCTTTCTCTGCCTCTGTGAGCTTCATGCCGGACAAACAGAAAATGTTATTTCACGAAAGACAGTGTTTTGTAATTCATTAACCCAACTTGGACATATGGCAAATATTTTGCATATGGATTCACATGGGCACATATTTACAAGGCGGAGTACTTAGTAAACGGAGAGGGAAGGAGACAGAGTGGGATGAGCACCCGCTCCCTATCTGGATACTTACAGTAAGGATGTCTTTCTTTTATTGGATGTTTTCAACACAAACATTTATAGAAAGCATACACCAACTAAAGCAGAGCTTTAATACGTGGCATCAGGATAAAACCATACCCTAAACACTTCGAGACAGACAGACAGACGGGCAGATAGATATTATTGCTCGCATTAAGAACCAAAAGATTCTTGAGATGGTAGGAAACAAAAAGAAAGAGAAAGGGAGAAAAAGGAAGAAATTTTTTTTAACCAAAATGTTACGTCTACAGCTGTAAACAGTTGTTTTGGTAATAGTAAAGAATGTCTATTTAGACATTTGAACATGATTTAACCATTCAAGTTAGTATGGAATTAAGATGGGATTTGGAATTAGGTCAAATTCAAGTCTTAACATTGTCACTGCTAGTTGTATAACTGGGTTCACACACATCTCTTCTGGTTTGTTCTGTAACCTATACATTAGAGGAATGGGTTAAATCCTTCTCCTGGATCTGTGTAGTTTTAAAGCAGTATGGTTTTTTCTTTTTGTCTTTGGTTTTTGTTGTTGTTGTTTTTTGGTAGATTAATACACAGAGCCGGGAATAAACAGTTTACACTCAGCACAACTGATGGAGGAAGGCAGACATTTTTGGTCATTAGATAAAGACAGCCAGCCTCTCCTAAATCTCCCTAAACTCTTATGCATCAATTCACACACACTGTGTGTGTGTGTGTGTGTGTGTGTGTGTGGCACACACACACACACACACACACCCTTTGACTCTGTGGTACTCTTATGTACATCCTTTCAGTGTGTCCTTGGGACATGCTTCCAGCATCAGTCATGGAACATGACTAAAGTATCCCTGGTACATACTAGCGACCCAATGAAGAAACTCCGTGAAAATGCCTTTTTTAAGTTTGAGAATAGATGCTTCTTTTCCATCTCTCCGCCCCTTCCTTTAACCACGGTCTCATTTTCTTCCAGTACAGATTGGCCTGGAACTTTCTATCTTCCCGCCTTCTTCCCAACTCTTCTCATCTTCAAGCCCCCAGTCTTGTTATGCTTGATATAGATATGGTAGCTTCTAATTCTAAGGTTTGACAGAAAGTCAGTGAGAGAAAATATGTAAAACTCAACCAGTCCAGAGTGGCCTGGACTGCTGTGTCATTATTGTAGTCTGTTTGGTGAGCTCCTCCTAACACCATTTGCCACCATTTTTGGTAACCAACCAGTGACTCAGATGTACCTCCCTGCTTGGGTCATGGTTATCCTCTGTACTCAGCTCCTGACACATGTGCCTGCCCCCTTAGCCTTCTCTTCTTGCAGCCCAGGCTGAGCCCCTCTTCTCATACCTTCTAAGTCTCAGCATCAGGCTGATCTTACTTCTGGTTGCTTTGGAGAACGTAGCTTTTCAACTCAAGTATGAACTGGGATTTGCCAGGACTGCCTATTTCAGCTCTATCCAGTCATCCAGCAGCTGAGGATGAAGTTACACAAACAGAAAGATACCTAGAGCCAGAGGTGGAAGCAGAAAAACTTCTAGAAGCCCATGAGTAAGGCCCCCTTCAGCCGTGCCTGATACTGATATACAACTGGCATTTTCTTGTGTAACCAATTGGTTGTCTTTAGCTCCACTCCCTGTAAGCTACTAATTTTTTTTTCTAACCCTAGCAAGCTAGAGCTCAATACTGAAGGAGTAGAAGAAAGAGAGGAATAATCTCTAAAAGCAATGAGACTAAAAGATGACTTTGAAATAGCCTTTCCTCCTTCTGGCTCCCTGGGGTAACCAACTTTCTTCAGAACTAGAATATTGCCAATCCTTGGGGATATGAAAGTAAGCCTGGACCACACTTACACCAATCCTTCATGTTTGCGCTTTTCAAGAAAGAGATACACTGAATAAAAAAACCTTACTGCTGTCTATGGAATGCTTAGAGATATTTGAGAAAAATCCAGAGTTTCTTTTGCATCCATTAAAAAATAAAAATTTGCCCATAATTTTTCTCTTATCTTTAGATGCTTCGAATGAACTTCTAAATTCAGTACCTGCTTTCTAAACAAACTGCTTCAATTATCTGAAGTTAAAAAATCCCCTACTGCTCTTGAGGAAGAAAGATGCCCTTCCCAATCTGTCAGTGCCATCCTACATGTAACTATTTCTGCAGAACCCAGAAAGCTTTAGCTGTGATTCCATGGGGAAGAAGAGGCGAGACCTTAAGAAGAGCCTGTGCAAAGCTCTGGGATTCTCACTTAATACAGGACAAAGTTATCTGTCTATAAAAACAAAAACCTTGCTGGAGTTTCTATTAAACTATTTAAAAAGTAGTTAAAGCTATTTTAAGATACTCAGAATGGAGTAAAGTCTGAAGGCCAGGAATTATTATGTTATGGAAATAAAGAAATTCAGATAAAAAATAGTTGATACTGTTTCTTAGAATGACTAAATATAAGCAATTGAGAAAGTACTTTTAATTCCCCCCCTTTTTAGCTAAAAAAAAAAAAAAGCTAGCCTTTCTATTTGAATGCGAGGGCTCAGCACCAGAGGCAGCATTTCTGCACAGCACTGCACATGTATTCTGTAAATCCCGGTTCAAACTTCTGCGAGAAAAAAAAATGTGAAATCTATTCATAGGAATGAATGCTGTCATTAAGAATGCAAAATAGTTTTAGAAATTTAAAGCCAAGAAGCAAAAGAAAAATCTCCTTGAGGGATAAATATTCCATATATGGTTTTGATGCAAAGGCAACTTATTTTTAGTAAATATGGAAAAAATTCTTCAGGTCTTTTGGATTTATACACTCAAAAGTGACTTCTAATATTTGAAATAATATAATATTCTGGGGCTGGAGAGATGGCTCAGAGGTTAAGAGCATTGCCTGCTCTTCCAA
>LOEQ01000430.1:259812-279334 GCA_001685075.1 Bramus lutescens | reverse complement strand
CCAGCAACCACATGGTGGCTCACAACCATCTACAATGGGGTCTGGTGCCCTCTTTCGGCCTGCAGGCATACACACAGGCAGAATGTTGTATACATAATAAATAAATAAATATTTAAAAAATAATATAATATTCTTTATTGAGGCAGAGTTTCACTTTGTAGCCCAAATTATATATGTATGTATGTGTGTATGTATGTATGTATGTATGTATGTATGTATGTATGTATGTATGTATGTATGTATGTATTATCCTCTTCTCTGTTTTCCCTCTTTTTGTGACAGGGTCTCACTATGGAGACCTGGCATCTGAAACTTACTATGTAGACCAGGCTGACCTTGAACTCACAGGGATAAGTACTGGGATTAAAGGTATTTGTCACCACTTCTGGCCTACATATCTCTTTTTTTGTGGCCTTTTACAGTGCTGGGGATAGAATTCAGAGTCCTGTATCTTCTGGTCTAGCCAGTACTCCACTGTTGCCACACCATGTATTTTAAAACCAGAATTTGTCAGTCCACATATTAAGTTTAATAGCTTTTATTTTTTGTTTTTGAAAATACACAATTGAAAAACTTAAGTACAGAGTAGAAAGTTTCTTTTCCAATGACTAAATAGTTTTGCTCACCACAGACCTCTGACATATTGATAGCCATTTTCCTATTGTTTAGACACAGTCCATCTGCAGGACAATGTCATCGATAAAACTCAAACATATTAACTACAATGTTCCAAGAATTCCCAGGGTGCTTATTTCACAACTAGAAAATATTGTCTGTGCGTTGTCAGAAAAATACAAAATATGTTTCGAGAAACGGTGACAATGCGCTCTTCAGCTTTCCTCATCTTCATGAAACTGCAAAAAGTATGAAAATTTCAAACTGTCAAAAGAAAGCAGGTGTGCTTCTCCGATCTCTGGTACAAATGCGCAGCGTGTCCCACACTCATCAGCGGGAGAAGCTGCTGCCCCAGCCCAGAACTACATGGAGAGTAATGAACACTGAAAATCCTGGGGACTCACCAAGACCAAGTCACCCAAATTTTGATGGAACCAGAATCTCTGAGAGTGTCTATACATTTCTCTTTTCTTTTCTAAAATAAGCTTCCTTTGATTACAGGTGAGATGGTTCAGCAAGTAGAGGCTTATGCCATGTAAGCCTGGGACCCAGGTCAAGGCTGAAGGAACTGACTCTGAGCTGTCCCCTGACTTCCAAGTGTGCACTGTTGTACATATGCTCCCAGCATCATGAAGTAACAACAATAATTAGAAGCCTAAGTGGTTTTTAGATAAACTGAAATTAGCAAGCAATGGCATGTAACCTCGAGAAGATCTATCCACATCTAGAGAATGAGATACACCAAATGATCCCCAAGCACCTTCCTTTTTGATGCCTTTCATTCTGAAACGGGGTCTTACTATGTAGTAATGGTTGGCTTAGAGCTCATCAAGATCCTCCTGTCTCTGCCTCTTGAGAGCCCAGCTACATATTTGTTTTGAGAGTTTTTTCTTTCATTTTTGGCACCTAGGGTTGGGGCCATTTGGGAGGCAGAAAGTGACTGATTGTGGACTATCCCTCCCACCAGTGTTCAGCAGGCAAAGGTTGAGCCTGTTGACTTTTCCTTGCCGGGTGTATTAATCAGGGGTTGAATAATGGTCAGATTGCATATAGTTAAGAATTCAGTTCCCTAAGGACTGATGGTTCCTGGGGTGGGAAAAGGAGTCAAGTTATTGTTTTGTTTGTTTGTTTTTCAAGACATTATTTCTCTGAGTAGTCCTGACTATCCTGGAATTCCATCTGTAGACAGTCTGTCCTTGAACTCAGAGATCTGCCTGCCTCTGCCTCCCAAGTGCTGAGATTAAAGGTGTGAATGGTCACACCTAGCTCATTTTTTAAAATGAAGATTTCAAGTCAGATTTTCTTTACAGACTTTTATGTAAATTATAATTGGTTCATAAAAGAAAATGGGAAACTTCTGGATTTTCTTCTAACTACCAAATACTTGGTGAGGTGCTAAAAAAATAACAGAGGCCCCAGGTTCTTGTCTCTTTCTGCTATATGACCATGGGACAAGCCATGAACCATCTGTAACTTGAAAGCAGGTCCTCTGTAGAAACCCACCATGCTGCCACCCCAACATTGGACTCTGCAGCCTCCAGAATTCAAGAACAAGGAAATAAACTTCTATTGCTTAAAAGCTAAAAATATAAATACAAATAAGTAAAAAGAAATACTACAGGGGTTATTGACTTAACCACCGGACAGCACCTCTTTCCTAACTGAACACTTCAAGTGTGAGCCCTGGTAACTACTCCTTCCTGTGAGCAGACTCTCCTTTGCCAGCAAAGCCGTATGCTTGATTCCTCAGTTAACAGCTAATTTTTTATTTAGGTTTTGCTTTCCTCAGCTTGTTTTTGTGATTATACTTTTATTTTAACCTTTTACTTGCTGTTGCTGTGTGTTCTTCAACTTTTAACTTTTGTATCAATAGCATTATTTAGTCTATTTTCCCTGACTTTGTACATGTACGTATACAAGATGTCAAGCAACCAATGGATCATGCGTAGATCATGCATCATAGTCTACTTTTACTTTTTAAATTGCTATCTTTCTATTGATGAGGACTTTCTGGTTGCTGTAGCTTTTGAGATAAGCTGCCCTCCTGCTTGCTGTTAGCATGGAATGACGTTGAATCGGTGAATCTCCTGCCTCCATGCATCATCCTCATGAGAGAGATGTGTTTATGCTGTGATAATACTTGTTATCAAATCCAGTAACAGAATTCATTCAGGCAGATGCCCCATCATTAGCTTTACTTGCAGCTATACGGCAGAGACAAATAAGGGTGATTGTCTATAGGTGGTGCTCTCAAATGACTGTGTCAGCATTTGACCTGAAGCCAGCTACATTCCAAAGTGTTGACTTTAATGTCTTACATGAAGATAACAAGAAACCACAGGAATTTTTTTCTAGCATTGCTAATTTTATCTGGTGATAAATATGTTAAACCACAAGTATTGTAATAAATAATAAAACACAAATCAGCTTTTATAGAAAACAAATGTTTCTTTTATAAAGATTGACTGCCAGATTGACTCTTATAAAAGAGGTATGTGTACTCACTTAATTGTATAGTGTAAGCATCTGAATACAGTTACACATTCGGTGTCTGGATGTGTCTGTGAACAGGGTAAATCACAATGACGGACTGGGAAGAACACACCGCATTATCCTTGATCAAACTGCTTACACTTGTAATTCTAATTTCTGAGCAATCCAGACTTGTTGGTGTAAACTGCTGCAGATGAATTGGAGGTGTAAGAAGCAGAAGGTTCAGCCGAAAGGTGGTGGAACACATCTTTAATTCCAGCACTTGGGAGGCAGGAGCAGGCCAGCCTGGTCCACAGAGCAAGTTCCAGGATAATTAAGAGTACACAGAAAACCCGTCTCCATCCCCACCCTCAAAGAAGAAGAAAAGAAACAGGAGGCATAGGCTCTTGGGATCAGATTGAGCATCGTGGAGCCATGCTCACCTTTCTCTGTGCAACTGCAAATGGAGGAATCTAAAATTTCAATCTCTGACTACATCAAATTCCAAGGCATCCTTTGATCTCGAATGAAAGCTCCAAGATGATAATCATTAACTCAAATAAAGTCCCCTGCTTCCAAACCCATTGCATCTGCGGGAAGTGACTCTGACTAGACTCGAAAAACTGGCAAGAGAAGCGGGAGATAGAAATGATAAAGAATGTGAGAAAGGAAAGAGCGGTGGGGCTGACAGAAACAGCAGATGCACGGAGGACTTGGCCCCCTAAAAGGCAGGCTAGGAGAACCCAAGGAAGAAGCAATCATAAAGCACCTAAAAATAGGAGTGCCATAGGAAACTGTCCTGAAGATACTGGACCTGCTATTGTCTTCCAAATCCTGCATTTCAGCTGGCGTCTATAAAAAGGCATTGTTTTTAAAATACACCACGTCCTTCCTATCTGTTCACCAAGGGCAGTGGTGAACATCCCGCTCTAAGCCAGTGGTCCTTCGCCAGCATTTCTTCATTTCTTACTATAAAAGCCGTACTTTCTCTGTGGGAATTTGCACCCACATGTTATGTTCGTAGCTATTGTTTCTGTTCTCTTTGCAGCCAATCATGGGAGCATGGTGGCACAGTGGCTGTGTGCATTGTAAGCACATTAAAGTGCACACCCTAGCCTGGTGAGATGGTTCAGCAAGTAAAGGTACTTGCCGGAAAGCCCAATGAGCTGAGTTTGGTCCGCGATACCCACGCGGTAGAAGGAGACGACTGATTTCTACAAAGCTGTCCCCTGTCCGATTTCCACATGCTTGCTGTGATACCTATGTGCCTTCATATATATACACGCATGCACACAATGAACATCTATGTGCCTTCACATATACATGCGCATGCACAATGAACATCTATGTGCCTTCACATATACATGCGCATGCACAATGAACATCTATGTGCCTTTACATATTCACATGCATGCACACAATGAACATCTATGTGCCTTCACATATACACACGCATGCACACAATGAACATCTATGTGCCTTCACATATACATGCGCATGCACAATGAACACCTATGTGCCTTCACATACCCACATGCATACACAATGAGCACCTATGTGCCTTCACATATACACGGGCGTGCACAATGAACAGCTATGTGCCTTCACATTATACATGCACACAATGAACGGATGCACGAAAGGATTTTAAAACTAAAAGAAGCACACACCATTTTGCCTCTTAGTGGGACTCGCCTGTATTAATTTTTTCCTTAGTATCTTTCGTTTTAAAAAATATTAAGTGAATATTTTCTTGATCAGTTTTTCTAATATTAATCCATTGAAGTCTTCTGAATTACTAACTTTTGTTAGATGATTGGCAAAATGAGAATAAAGTTTGGAAAACTGAGTTTCTGACATTGGAAAAAACACTTCAAAATTGGAGTGGATGAACACAAGCAAAAATCCTTTCAAAACTAATTTAATTCTATTTATCTTCTTTACTGCTGGGGTCATTTTATCCTCACATTTCTACCTGGATCATATGGATTTTAAATCCAATTCCATGGCTAATGAACATGTGTTTAGTTTTCATAATGTCATGTGAACCTTAAATTGACTGAGAATTACTTGACTGTTAGAAGGCATGTCCTTCCCAGCACTGCTCCCTAAAAAGACCAGGCATTCTCTAAATTAGATGTTTGGCAGCACAGGATCATGTCGTTCTCACAGAGACATTTTGTCAGGAGTCAGCTCCAGCCTGCAAGATTTGCTGCCAGCACCCCTAGCAGGCAGGCATGTCAACAGGCCACCCTTCTCAGAAGTGATGGCGGAACCAGGCAAAGCCTGGTTCTTAGTGAGACTAAATTGGGGCACTTTGGGAAGGTTGGTGGATTACTGTGTTAAGAGTTGCAGAGTTAGCAGAAACACAAGTCTCCCAAATGGTGAATCACAAGTCTGGGAGAAAAGGACAGGGGTTGGAGAGCTGGCAGATCCACAGCTTCGGGCAGATCTGCAGCTTCCGGCAGCTGCATCCGGAAAGGCTCTGCTGCTCCATGTGAGCATGACTCCCAAGCTGCTGCTGCTGTCCCCTCCTGTTGCTGGACTTCAGACTTCCTTCAGTGGGGCAGTTCTTCTCTGTGTCTACCAAGGGGAACCAGGGACTGCTCACTGCGAGTTGTTCTCTCTGACCTGCTTTTTAATGGCGTAAGAAATCTAAGAAAACTATCTCAGAACTATGAGGATTAATGTTTTCCCTGCAACGGATCACTGCAATTCTGGCCTTTGGCACCACTAACAAATTTCTTTTCTCTTCCTGATATATATTACGGCTTTTTAGTATCAAGAACAGCGCTCAGACTTTTTGTTTTTAAAATAACTAGTATAAAGTCCAAAGGACAATGGTGATATTCTTCAGTAACAATCCTTGCTCAGAGGACAATGGTGATATTCCTCAGTAACAATCCTTGCTCAGAGGACAATGGTGATATTCCTCAGTAACAATCCTTGCTTAGAGGACAATGGTGATATTCCTTAGTAGCAATTCTTGCCCAAGTGATACCCTGGCACGCCAAGCTGGCTTCTTGTCAAATTCTCAAGTGTTTAACGTTGACAGTCCCTTTCTGCCCTGCTGTCTGTATGAGAACAGTGTCGCCTTTGTCCATTTCATGTCTTGTCTGGCTCTCCTGTGGGACCTCTCCTCCTGCTCTGTTTCTAGACTGGGTCACCCACATCTCAATACCACCCTAAGAACTCTACGTCATCTAGTTCCCCCTAAACAGCCACAGTAATAGCTCTTCTTATATTCATAATAGATCTTCTTATGAAACGTCTCCCAATTTATAAACAAAGCTTAAAACTCCATACATCATTAACTCATTAAGATAAAACTCTGTTAAATAAAGCTTTGTATGAGACAAGAAGTTTGGACTGGCCACCCAGCTCTGGACCCAACAGTTTGAAGTAATGAAGAAGTTTAATCACTGACAGGGCACTTTCGTGGTGCTGCAGACTGTATAGCCAATGAACCAATGAAGCTATAGTCAGCTCACTAGTTAAGAGTTCTTCTACTGACCCTGGGTTGACCAGACTGGAGTCTGGTGGTTTTTCAAACTGTGTCCCAGTTTTCCTACTGATGTTGTCTGCTCTGAGGGTTGGTTGCATTTCTCAGAACTTGCTCTGGTTTGAGGACCTGCCCAGTTTTTAAGCTGTGGTTTTTGTTTTTTTGCTTTTAAATTTTCTTTGCTCAAATGAACTCTACTAAATGTAACTGATGTAAAGATTTTTCCCCTTTCTAATAACCTTTGGGTAGGCTCAGAACAGCTTGAGAATGTGCATTTACCTTTCCAATTATCAATTTTATGACCTCTAACTATATATTTAGTATCATTGCTGAAAACTTTAAAACAAAGTTTTTTTTAAATCTTTAAAAGCTTTGAAAAAGATTTAAAACATTTTAGTTTTTTGTGTATAGGTGTTTCGCCTGCACATATATCTGTGTACAAGATTCATGTCTGGTGCCCAGAGGCCAGAAGAGGGAGTTGCACTCTTTGGGGCTGTAATTACAGACTGTGGTAAGCCACCATGTGGGTGCTGGGAATTGAACCTGAAACCTTTGGAAGAGCACCAAGTACTTTTAACCGTTGAGCCATCTCTCCAACCCACTTTTATTGATTATTTACGTGTATATGTAAGTGCCTGCATGAGTTAACATATGACACATGTATGCAGGAAACTAAAGAGGACAGAAGAAGGCGTTGGGTAGCCTGGAACTAGAGTAACAGATGGTTGTGGGCTGCAGTATGGTTCTGGGAACTGAACCCAGGTCCTCTACAAGAGCAGGAAGTGCTCTTAACTGCTGAACCTTCTTTCCAAAGCCTCTTTGCTGAAAACTTAATGCTTAGATTGAACGGCCTATAAGTATAAAACAATTTTTAAAAGTGATTTCGAAGCTTTAGTAGAAGGAAAGGAGCAGAGACTGTCTCCTTAACATTATTTATGTTAATTACATGTGGTTGAGCTAATGTTTTTGGATAGTAGTGCCTGGTTTGTTTGGGATCAGGTGGCCTATAAACAATTGGTTCCTTGTCCTTGGGAGACTTGAGTCCACTGGTGTTCAGTGACTGTTTCCTGACTTCTAGATGTCATCCTTGGCTCCTTACACAGCAGAGGGGACAAGGCAGATCTTTGGGATCTCTTGTATAAAGAGCACAGATCCCATCCATGAGGGCATTCTCATAGCTTAATCACCCTGCAAAGGTCATACATCGCAATAACTTTATATTGGTGATTAAATTTTAAAAGAAGTCATTCAGTCCAGGCAACTGAGTCAAAGAAATATATTATTAAAATTAGCTTCACCTGTTTCTCCTTACATTTAATTACATTTTATTTTTATTTACATGTCTATGTCTATATGCCACTTGGATGTATGTACCCATAGATGCCAGAAGGAGGTGTTGGATCCCCTGGGACTGGAGCTACCTGCATGTGTGTCCGTGTGTGTCCAAGTTCTGCTATACTAATATCTTTATATGGACAAAATGTGAAGTCTGCCCACTGGGCCCCCTCTCTAGCTGCCTGGCTGACAAGATATGTGCTAACTATTTTGCATATGAAGCTGTAATATATTAGCAAATGAGATTATGTGTGATGCTGAGGTCCAATGGGCCAGTCATCCTGTGGCTTAAACACCCTCAAAGGAAAGCCTATTCATCTGATTGTTACTTATATTAGCATATTTTCTTTTGCAGTTTAAATTATTTATTTATTGGTCAGGGTGGGGGAGTGAAAGTGTGCCAGAATGTGCATGTAGAGGCCAAAGGAAACTTTGTGGGAGTTGGTGTTCTCCTTCCACCACTGGGTGCCAGGGATGGAACTTTGGAAGTAAAATCTTTACCTGCTGAGTCATCTCACTGGCCCTGTTAACTTCATTTCTAAGGGTTACTTAATTCCAAGTTCAAACCAATCACAAGTGTATTTTATGAACACAGTAACGGTTCTGCAAGTTTGTAAGATGCATTTTTGTTGATCTGATTCCTTCCAAATGATCAAAGGCAGAGACTGGATACAATTATCATCCTGGTCATTTTGACATCATGCTTGACCAGCCCCAGATAATGTTTGCTACAGAACAGTAGCCAAAGGGCAGAGGAGAAAAGCAGTTTTATCAGTGCCTAGCTCAGAATTTATTAATTTTGATGGTATCCATAGATTTTTTTCTCCTGTGGAAATAAAAGCAAGACTCCTTCCCCAATGTAACACATGTCCTGGTTTCTATTCTGAGGTCAGTACATCTTTAAAGTAGATCACCTGATTTAATTCCATAGTTTTTTCTACTATCCAATGTCTCTCTGCAGCTGTTGTTCCTTTCTTATTAGCATTTAGAAAATTCAAAGTTAATGCAAGCTATTTCTGGGGGTATTTATCATCCCTTTCTGTTTACTTAACATATCCTTTACAGTTCGATTTGATCTTTCTAAAACTGTCTGCCCTGTAGGATTGTGTGATATACCTGCAATATGCTTTATATTATAATAACTAAACACTGTTTCATTTTCTTAGAGACAAATGCTGGAGCATTGTCTTTCTGTATTTGTACAAGTATACCAAATAGCAAATGTGTGATTACTGAATGTTGCTGATTTTCAGTCTGAGGTAGAGGTAAGAGTCAGTGGTAGGCTGCCTTGCATTTCTGATCTCCAGGTTGAACCTCAGTATCTGCCTCTGGGTTTTTATTATTTGTGCTACATTTGACAACCAATGCTTGGGGATGTTTAAATGTTTTTTCGACTAACGGATACTGAAATGTCGGTGTGGCACAGGCTGGAGCTACATGCAGCCAGAGACACTGCCCTACTATCTAGGTTTTTCTTTTTTCTCTCCTGGCAGGCTCTCCCTGAACCCCCTCTTGGACTGCTGCCAAACTAGGTAACTGCCTTGAAATTCAGGCTTTCCACGCAGCAGCAATAAGCCTCACATCTTCATCAACATCATTGGCAGATTTGGTAAGACAATTCTTAAAGGGAGGAATTAGTTAAAAGAGAGTATTTTTCCACATTAAGAAATGGGAAACACCATTACATTGGAGTGATTTGGGTCTCTGCATGATAATATGTTGGATAGTTTGAAAATAGAATGATTAAATAAGAGGATAACTAATTTAGATGGGATTTATGTAATGTCAATTGTAAACATTGTCAGCACTATCATTTTTGTTTCATCACTAAAAAAGTTGGTTAATCTGAGTGCTAAGATACAGGCCTTAGAAAAATCTAATAAAACAGATCACAAAGACATTCAAATTCAGACAGAGGAATTTAATGGAGAACCAATTTCAGCATTGAAGATAAGAATAGAGAGGAACAACCTAAGGCTTTCAGACAACCAACCTTAATATACCCGGGAACTTTATATGAATTGTTAAATGGTAGACACTCTGTTACAGCTAACTGGACTTCCATGCCAATGTTAAATTTAAGAAGATTCAATGAAGTGATAGTCTTATATGGCATGCATTCACCTTTTGTGAAGCAAATGTTAAACTCATGGTCAGTTTATAAAAAAAAAATCTTACTTGTTCTTTATACAACTAAACACCACTACCTGCAGTAAGTAGCCCAAAAGGTACTCAAAGGAATGAAATTGGACAGACAGATGTGTTCCATTTTGTAGAATTTGGAAAACTAAAATATGCATGCTATACCATTGATACTTATTCAGGTTTTCAATGGGCAACTGCTTTGAGTTCAGAAAAGGCTGATTTGGTAATCATATACCTTTAATCCCAGGACTAGAGAGAAAGAAGCAGATGGATCTTTGTGAGTTCAAGGCCATCCTGGGCTATACAAGATTGAATCTGTCTAAAAGAGAAATAGAGCTCACATAAAGGTGATCCCAGCACTTGAGATCACACACCTTTAATCCCAGCACTAGAGAGGTGGAGACAGGAAGAACATGGCTGGGCGGAGAGAGGAATATAAAGGGTAAGAGACAGGAAGTCAATGTGGCATGGGAAGTCTGAGTTTGGTGGAGAGTATTGCAGGATCACTGCTTTGTTTGCCTGAGTCTTGGTAGAGGTACGATATCTCTAGTGGCTTGGCTGCTTTACTTTTCTGATCTTCAGCTTGAACCTCAATATCTGTCTCTGGGTTTTTATTATTCANTATCATTTTTGTTTCATCACTAAAAAAGTTGGTTAATCTGAGTGCTAAGATACAGGCCTTAGAAAAATCTAATAAAGCAGATCACAAAGACATTCAAATTCAGACAGAGGAATTTAATGGAGAACCAATTTCAGCATTGAAGATAAGAATAGAGAGGAACAACCTAAGGCTTTCAGACAACCAACCTTAATATACCCGGGAACTTTATATGAATTGTTAAATGGTAGACACTCTGTTACAGCTAACTGGACTTCCATGCCAATGTTAAATTTAAGAAGATTCAATGAAGTGATAGTCTTATATGGCATGCATTCACCTTTTGTGAAGCAAATGTTAAACTCATGGTCAGTTTATAAAAAAAAAATCTTACTTGTTCTTTATACAACTAAACACCACTACCTGCAGTAAGTAGCCCAAAAGGTACTCAAAGGAATGAAATTGGACAGACAGATGTGTTCCATTTTGTAGAATTTGGAAAACTAAAATATGCATGCTATACCATTGATACTTATTCAGGTTTTCAATGGGCAACTGCTTTGAGTTCAGAAAAGGCTGATTTGGTAATCATATACCTTTAATCCCAGGACTAGAGAGAAAGAAGCAGATGGATCTTTGTGAGTTCAAGGCCATCCTGGGCTATACAAGATTGAATCTGTCTAAAAGAGAAATAGAGCTCACATAAAGGTGATCCCAGCACTTGAGATCACACACCTTTAATCCCAGCACTAGAGAGGTGGAGACAGGAAGAACATGGCTGGGCGGAGAGAGGAATATAAAGGGTAAGAGACAGGAAGTCAATGTGGCATGGGAAGTCTGAGTTTGGTGGAGAGTATTGCAGGATCACTGCTTTGTTTGCCTGAGTCTTGGTAGAGGTACGATATCTCTAGTGGCTTGGCTGCTTTACTTTTCTGATCTTCAGCTTGAACCTCAATATCTGTCTCTGGGTTTTTATTATTCATGCTATACTAGGGATCATTCCAATTTCTTGGGAAAAAAGCATATTCTTGGAAAAGAACAGATTGATTTCTTTGAGGAGATATTGATCCTTTGGGCATGGGATGTAAGTAAAAATTTAAAACCGTAAGTATTTCAATAACATATTAGTTTTAGATGTATAGAGTAGATAGGAAATGAAAATGAATCTTTGCAGAGCAAGTGGGTTAAAAAGGAGAAATTGAGGGAGAAGAGAAAGCTTATATCCCTGATTCCTTGGAGATAAGCATATCATTTTTTTGAAGTCATTGAAAATTATATATAAAATATATATTTACTACTACTTGGTGCTAGTGTACAAATATTTTTGCCTGAATATATATGTATACACACATATATGCATATATATATATGTTTGTAGACATGTACATATCTGATGCCCAAGGAGAGCAGAGGACATTGGATCCCCTGGGACAAGCTTTATAGATTGTTGTAGCCACTATGTAGGTCTGGAAATTGATTCCGGGTCCTTAAGAAGAGCAGTTCTTAACCAGTAAACTATCACTCTAGCCCCATATAAATAACTTCTGAGTCCTAACTTTGTCTTCTGCAATCTTTCTAAGCTTAGTTCTAGAGTGGTTGTGTAGAATCTTTGGGATTTTCTTTGTCAATCATGTTGCTTGTAAATAGGGACATTTTTATTTCTATCTTTTTTTGTAAAGTATTTGTTGTGTCTGTGTCTATGTCCATGTGTGTGTGCATGTGCATGTGTGTGCATGTGCATCTGTGAATGAGGGCATATGCATGTCTTGGTCATGTGTGGAGGTCAGTGGATGACTTTCTGGAGTCTGTTCTTGTCC
Source organism: Bramus lutescens (assembly GCA_001685075.1). Taxonomy (NCBI): domain Eukaryota; kingdom Metazoa; phylum Chordata; class Mammalia; order Rodentia; family Cricetidae; genus Bramus; species Bramus lutescens. The sequence goes on along the minus strand of LOEQ01000430.1, from coordinate 266,850 downwards.
ACTTGCTTCTGAGGATTTCTCTTGTACATATTTTGCGTCAGCTGACCTATGAGCTTCTGATCATTCTCCTCTCAGTTTCCCATGTCATCACTGAAGTGCTGGGATTAAAGATGAGCATCACAGCATCTGGTATTTTATGTGTATTCTGGGCATAGAACTCAAGTCATCAGGTTTGTGTGGCAAGTGACCTACCGAGCTATCTCTTTGGGTCTGTTTCTTCATTTTCATTTGAGTTTCTGTAATTTCTTTTCTTAGCCTGTTGTACCACTTGGGACTCAGTATTGTATAGAATGTAGGTGATGGGCATGGACAACATTGCCTCATTTGGGATCCCAGGTAAAATGTCCAGTCATTTGCTATTAAGCAGCTAGTGGAAGGATGCTGGTAAATGCTGTTTACCAGTGTGAGGAGGTCTCCTCCTATTCCTGAATTGTGAGGAATGAAAACTGAATTTTTCAAAATTTTATTTGTATTATGCTTTGTGACCATGTGATTTTCCTTTTATAGACTGCCAATATTGTAGAATAATATGATTTTAAGACACTGATCAATACTGAAATTTCCAGGATAAAAACCACCATTTTCTATGGAATTTGTCTTTTACAATACATTGCTGTGTTAGATTTGCTATTATTTTATTGATAATTCTGATGCCTATGTTTATTAAAGACATCACTTTTTTCTTTTATTGAACTATCTTTGTTTTTTAATGAATATTTATTTTATTTTATGCATTTCTTTTAAAATTTTATTTATTTAATGTGTAAATGTATTTTGTCTACAAGTATGTCTGTGTAGCATATATGTGTCTGGTGCCTGTGCTGGTCAAAGACAGCATCAGATCATCTGGAACCTGAGATGATGGGGAGCCATTATGTAGGTGCTGAGACTCAAGCCTGGGTCCTCTGGAAGAGCAACCAGTGCTCTGAACCTCTAAGCCATCTCTCCAGCTCCCATAGTATTTTTAGTATCTGTTATTCATGTTCTCTGGTGAGGTACTGTATAACTGGGTGCTTATGGGCACTGACTGAATGGTATGAATAGTTAGCGATGAGCACATTGCCTTGTTGGGCCTCACAGAAGCTTTTGTTTCCACTGTATTTGTTCAGGTATATCTTACTAATAGCATAATCATCCCAAATTTGGAAAAAGATCCCAAATGTATTAAGCAATAGCTTTACATCTTAGTGATCCATCAAAGAATAATGGCATGAGACCTACCTCCTCTCCAAATGGCCTACCTGTCTTTTGTAGAACTGCCATTTTACATTCTCCTTTGGCAGGCTACATGTACTTATTCCTCTTGACAGTATCAAGCCTTCTTCCTGTGGGGTCCAAAAGCTGGCAGCTAAAATGTTTCACTGCATTTGGATGATCAGAGGATCAGACTAGTTTCAGGCTAAGGAGCAGACAGGCTTGGTGGAGCCAATGACAGAGGCTGCTTCCAAAGGAAACCCACGTCAGATTTGTCTCCGATATCATCAATGGACACATTAGCATTACGTTACATCTTTCACGTCAAAAGCGATCTATATTTTGTCTTCTGGAACTTTCAGACAGTGGTTAAATATTTGCCTGTGAAAGGTTGGTTGTAAAACCAAGCAAATTGGCATACAAGCGTGTGCCACACTGCGGGAGACCGAGGCAAGGGGATTTTTTGTATGCATGCATGTGTTGTATGTGTGAATAGGTGTACCTGCACATTTGTGCTGAAGTCAAGAGAGGGTGAATTTCTTCTTTTGAGGCAGGGTCTCTCCCTGAACTTGGAACCCATATTTTCTCAGGTAAGTTGGAAGCCAGCAGGCTCACCCCTTCCTTCTATTTATGTGTGTCTCTGAACTGAAGTTACAAATACTCATAAGACAATTGGCTTCTTATATGAGTTCTGGGATCCAAACTCCAGACCTAAGACAGCACAGCAAGTTAACTATGGAGCCATCCCTCTAGTGTGCTTTGTAGTTTCTTGAAGCAGAAGATTAGATTAGTAATTTGAGACTTTGTTTCCTTTCTGGACATAAGCATATCATGCCAAGAATTTTTCTTTCCAGCATTCCTTTAAGTATACTATCAGAAATTTGAGGGTTTTCTTTTTTATTTTTTTTTCAATTCAAAATATTTAAACATTCTCTTGAGTCTTCTTTGATTTTATAAACATTACATTCATGTTTGGAGATTTTCCTCTTACATTTTCATTTGTTTCAAGAACTTGAGCTTATGTGGAATATTTGCAAAATAAACTTAAATTCTTCTAAACTGTCAGCACAGAGTTATTGTTTGTTGATTGTCTTTTGCTGGTGAGTGAAGATTTTCTTAGTTCTTTGTGTACAAAGTAACTCTGTATTGGATTCGGATGCTTTGAATGTTGTTATGAGAACTTAGTCCTTTAAAACTGATGTTTGTTGTTTGCCAGGCAAAGGCCTGATTGGTTACAAGCTGTGCATCCTGACAAACATTAGGGTTGTTAATTTATTGCAATCTGAATTTCCTGAGACTTTACAGATCTAGGTCAATCTGCATTTCGTATACCTCCAAATGTCTTCTATGGTCCTGTTGTGGTTATCTTTACTATAGTTCAATATTTTTTATGGCCGGTGCATGTTATGGTCAGAACTCTGTACATACACTAGGGAGTGATCCCAGAGTTCATGAACTCTGCGTGATTATTTTTCTAAGCTCCTTTCTCTGCACCATTTCTGAGACATAGCGCTTTTAAGTTCCCTAAGGTTTCCCAAGAAATCTAGGATGTTGTCCTGCTACAGAGTACTTTCTGAGATGATCATGTTCAGAGATAAGTAATGAGAAGGCAGACAGAGGAAAACTGACAGAGACAGGTGCTTGTGCCTGAGTTCTATCAGCATGGGTCTTTCCCCTAGGCAGAAGAATTCTGTCTTCAGTTTTAGACTCCTTTTGTCCCCATTGCTATTATTTATACCATGAGATTATTTGGTGGTTTAAATCCCAAAATATAGAGAGAATGAAAGGAAAAGACAATTGTTTCTCCTGAGCATTAAGAAACATTTCAGTTTGGATATGGTGGGACAGGCCTGTGATTTTGACATGTGAAAAGTTTTTAAAAATGCAAAGGAATACTGTGAATTAGGGGCTAACCTGAGCTATGTGATGAGATTAAAATTAATTAATTAATTAATTAAAAACCCACAAGCACAGACCCAGCTCTTCTCTTGTTGTTTGACCAGGAAGAGGGGAATTCCGATGTCAGTAGCCTTCGTGCACCTATTGCCCACTTCCAATTATAAGTTATGCTGGGCTCCGGCAAAGAGATGCTGGAGCTAACAAACTAAATAAACTCACTGCCATTTTGATGGGCACACTTGGATTCTGATGTTCCGTCCCAGAGGGCCTTTTAGACTTCAAAAGTTGCTTTATTCATTCTGTCTGGGGCTGTACATTATTATTATTTAAAGTTGTTTCAGAAGTTCTGATTTGTGCATAAGACATGTCATGGAAGTGAGGTATTATAGGAATGGAGACAATGTGATTATCACTTGCGAGTTAGAAGAGCTTGCATTCATCAGCTACTTACTGGATGTCAAACATTATCTTCAGTGACTTGTATACACATCACTTTCGATGAACCTCTTACTAAACCTAAGAGGCAAAAATAAATCGTATAACTTTCTCAGGATCCTATAGTCAGTCAATGAATAAGTCAATTTATTAGCTCAGGTAGCCTAGAGCCCATAGGACCTGTGGTGAACATTTTTGTATGTGTGACGGTGGCTGAGCCCAGGAACCCACAGCAGGTATGCTAGGTAGGTGTTAGCCATTGAACTATAGCCCCAACCCCAAGGCCTATGCTCTTACATAAGATAACTATTGAAAAAAAATTGAAAGAGAATAAAGATGGAATGCTCAAATTGTAGTAAGGTATACTATCAAAGCATAAGAATTAAAATATTTCAGCATTGCTACAAAATGATACATAAATGAATATGACAGCATAGAGAATTCCAAAATAGAATGTAAGATATGATAAGTAATATGTAATTAAGGAAATATTGTGATATAACAAGGACAAAACAGATTGCTTGGGGATAACTGCTTGACCCAAATTCCAAAGAAATCTCTGTTAAAAACAGAAATAGTCACTGAACTTGACAAGTATAAGTAAATGATATAAATTGTTTATTCTACTATCATTATTTCTCTTTTTGTTTTGTTTTCTTTTGAAAGAAGTTCTCTCTATATAGCCCTGGCTGTCCTGGAACTCACTATGAAGACCAGGCTCACAGAGATCTGCCTGCTCCTGCCTCCCAATGCTGGGATTAGAGGCCTGTACCTTGTTATCTGGTTAATAATATGCGTTCTTTAAAGAAGAGATTTTCCATGCAAGAGAGATGACTCAGTAGGTAAAGGCACTAGCAGTGCAAGCCTGATGACTTGACTTCAATCCACGTGTCTCATGTAAAAAGCTAAAACATACTGGCAAACATCTGGAATTCCAGAAATGTTCATCGGGGAGATGCTCTCCTGAGGTCCAGCCTAGGAAGCTGGCTGAAGCATGCACCCACCCACCCACACACACACACACACACACACACGTGCTCATACACACCACAATAAAAAAAATAAATGGGAGAATTTCCTAAGCTTAAAAGTGATTATTTGGTCACTTTTAGATAGTAGTAAAACACATACAGATAAGTAAAGTGAAGTGAAAACATAAGAAATATGTTGAAAATGTCTACCAATGGGACAAAGATGAGATAATAGTGACAAAATGGCCATACAGATTTTAGAGAAACATTTAGTCCTTGTGTAAATAAACAGATGAAGGACATAAACCAGTGTTTCCTTCCTCATGAGTAACTAAGGAAATGTGGTTACTAAGTAGTTAGTAACAGTGTACATTAAAATCAGACCAGAATATTGTATATCAGCTTTAAAAGGATTAAAATATTATGGCATTGGGGCTTGTGGCATAAAACTATGGCAGTTTAAAATACCTTTAGATTCTGAATTAATAAGTGTAAAGTTTCTTAGAAATAGAATCCCATTTTAATTCACAACAATTCTAGGAATATATTCAAAGAACTATTTCTAAATGTGGGGAGAGGGCAAAATGAACTGTGTGCTTTATGTAAATAGAAAAGATGTAGGAACCAGAGACCTCTGGGAGGGACCTCCATGGGAGCAGGCCCAGGCCAGGGACATCTACCAAAACAGGCCTGAGCCAGTGACCTCTGCAGGAGCAGGTATGACGCAGCGAACTCCACAGGAGCAGGTATAAGGGAGCTATTGCTGAGGGAGTAGGCCAGAACCAGAGACCTCTGTGGGACCAGGCCCAAGCCAGGGACCTCTGCCAAAGCGGGCCCAGGCTAGTGGCATCTACAGAAACAGGCCTGAACCAGCAATCTCTGATGGAGCAGGCCTGAGGCAGCATACTCCGCAGGAGCAGGTACAAGGGAGTGACCACCTAGGGAGCAGGCCTGAGTAAGAGAACTCTGCAGGACCAGTGCCAGTGAGGGGTCTCCAAGGGAGCAGGGTCAAGCCAGTGACATCTGTCGGAAGAGGCTTGAACCAGCTACCTTAGCTGGGGCAGGCCCAAGGCAACAAACTCCACAGGAACAGGCTTGAGCCGGTGACCCCTCTCCCCATAAGAGCCCGTACAAGGGAGCCACCACTGAGGTAGCAGGCCTTAGCCAGCAACCACTGACCTCAGCTGGAACAGGCTCAAGGCAGCAACCTCAGCAGAAATAGCCTCAAGCAAGCAATTTCTGTGGCAGCAGGCCTGAATGACCCCTGGGAGTGCTGAGCAACCTCCAGGAACACACTCTAGGAACACAGAGTGACCAGCAGGGTGACTGGAACCTTCGCACTGACTGCACCATGAGAGCAACCATTTGAGTTTTGAATCCACTGGCACCTGAAAGATTGGTCACCAGAGACACAGACAGCTCCAACTACACTAATGAGAGTAAAAGGTAAGTAGACAAGGTAAGAACACATGCAACATCACAAAGAGCAACAAATCACCAATAAAAACTAGTGGCCCTACAACAGTAAGACTTGAACAACCAAATATAGATGAAACAGAAGAAAAAAAACCTAACAGATGTTATTACTCAAATGAACTTAGCAGATATCTATAGAACATTCCATCCGAACATAAAAGAATATACCTTCTTCTCAGCACCTCATGGAACCTTCTCAAAAATTGACCACATACTAGGTAACAAAACAAAACTCAACAGATACAAAAAATTGGAATAACCCATGCATCTTATCAGATCACTATGACTTAAAACTAGAATTCAACAGCAATACTAATTCCAGAAAGCCCACAAACACATGGAAATTAAATAATGCTCACCTGAGTCATCAATAGGTTAAGAACAAAATAAAGGAAGAAATTAAAGACTTCCTAAAATTCAATGAAAATGATTACACAGCATATCCAAATTTATGGGACACAATGAAAACAGTGTTAAAAGGAAAGTTCATAGCATAAATGCCTACATAAAGAAGCAGGAAATATCCCGCACTAGTGAATTAACAGAACGGTTGAAAACTCTAGAACAAAAAGAAGCAAACAAACCCAGGAGAATTAAATGGCGTAAAATAATCAAATCAAGAGCTGAAATCAACAAAACAGAAATAAGGAAAACAATACAAAGAATCAATGAGACAAAGAATTAGTTCTTCAAGTAAATCAACAAAATAGACAAACCTTTATCCAAACTAACCAAAATGCAGAGAGAATATCCAAATTAACAAAATCAGAAAGAAAAGGGGGGACATCATAACAGACACAGGAAATCCAGAGAATCACTAGGTCATATTTTGAAAACCTGTACTCCACAAAATTGGAAAACTTAAAGGAAATGGATAACTTCCTGGATAAATATCACTTACCAAAATTAAATCAAGACCAGATAAGCAATTTAAATAGACTTATAACTGCTAAAGAAATAGAAACAGTCATGAAAATTTTCCCAACCAAAAAAATCCCAGGATCATATAGTTTCAGCTCAGAATTCTACAAGATTTTTAAAGAAGAACTAATACCAATACTCC
>LOEQ01000430.1:242993-257967 GCA_001685075.1 Bramus lutescens | reverse complement strand
CCCAGACCCAGAAAGACAAATATCATATGTACTCACTCCTAAGTGACTTTTAGACATAAAAAAAGAAAATCAGCCTACAATTCACAATCCCAGAGAACCTAGACAATACGTAGCTCTAATCTACATGGGAAGTAGAAAAAGACAAGCTCTCCTGAGTAAATTGGGAGCATGGGGACCATAGAAGAGGGTAGAAGGGGAGGGGAGATGAAGACAGGGGAACAGAGAAAAATGTATAGCTCAAGAAAAATCAATAAAAAATTTTTCAAAAAATAAAAGATTGAAAAAATTAGAATGGTTATTTAATTTAAATAAAATAATTTAATCTAAAAAAGAGATGTAATCATAAAACCATAGGAAATTAGCTCAGTAATTATAGAACACCCATTTTCTAGAAACCTATACAGGCACTAACATTGTGTCTATAAATAGTTTATAATAACATGAAGGTATTTTACTTAAAAAAGTAGTATGATTATACATACAGTAGGAAGTATGTTAGAGAAACAAGCCCTGAGGCACATGTGCTTATCTCAGCACATGAGAGGTGAAGGGGAGAGGACCACAAATTTAGGGCCAGCCTGGGCTACACAATGAGCCATTGTCTCAGAAAACTAAAGCAGAAAAGCTAAATAGAAAGCAATCAGAGTGCAGCTAAAAGCAATGTGTGACTGAGGGGGAGCCAAGGCTTTCTTCTATTTTCTGTTTACAGCATCTGCCGGGTTCCTCTGAATTCCTTTCTACTTTTAAAAACTATATAACAATACATTTCTTTTTGTTTTTGAATGGCTTTTCATTTATACTTTGATCATTTATGTATTAAGTGTGTTATTTATTTCATAATAACTTAAACCACAAACAGCATCCCTCACCCTGACATTAATTCCAACCATTGGTTTTTAAGACTGTGTAGGAGAGGGAGGTTTTATAAGATGATGTCAGCTGAAAAGAGAATGAGGAAATAATCATGTATTTTTGTTTGCTTGTTTGTTTTTCTGAGATTCTATATAACAATCCTGGCTATCCTGGAACTCACTCTGTAGATCAGGCTGGTCTCAAAGATAATCAGGTCCTAATACTTGCTTAGTGTTTAGGATGAATGGGATATTTCTGGTTCTGGAATTTTCCAAATACAACCTCATTTTTTACTGTCATCAAGTTTGGGCTTGGAATAATCTACTCGAGTTATAAATGGCTTGTAATGGTTTATTTAATAATACAATTTGGCTCCGCTTTTAAAATGCAGGCAAAAAGATAAACTCAGGTTGCAACAGTTTAAAAACAATGTTTGGGCAAGAATCTCTGGCTCTTCGCCCCCTTAATGATGCCAGGAGTTTCAAGAAAAGTAGCATTGCTCAAATGTTATGTTATCTTTCAGAGAAGATGCAGTGAGACACAAGAAGATGCTGTTTGTAAAGTGTCAAGTCTCTGCTTAGAATCATCAGGGGAGATGGTCTCCTGTGGCCTGGCCCAGGCAGCTGGCAGATTGCGGCTTGGGGATGCTCCACCACAGCCTAGGCAGCTGGGGAGTTTTATACGAGTGAAAACACACAGACATGCAGGCATTTGGTCTCTGTGGAATTCAGTCATTGCCACGCCTGGGTGCCTGCAGCAGAGAGAGCTGTGTTTCCTGCTGGTATCAGTGAAGGCAGTCTGAGACTCTGCAATCTGTAGGCACCTTGGTACCTGCACTATAGTCATGATGATGCCTGGGATATTTTTACTCTTGAAAATGAATTAATGATTATAAATGCTCTCACAAATGTGATTTCACACTGTGAGTGCTTAAAACAAATATGTCAAAAATTACATGTTATATAAATACTCCCTCCTTCAAAGAAATGTCTTATTGCTGTTTTATTAGTTTGTTTTATTTTCCTGTTTTAGTGCTTTTGAGACAGCACCTTGCTATGTCATTCAGGATGACCCCAAACTTGTGATGGTCCTACCTCTGCCTCCTGAGTATTGGGATTACAGGTGTGTACTACCATAGCCATTTAGGGGCTATCTTATTTTTAGTGTCTCCATCACTCAAGGTATGCTTGGTGTTCTACTTTGCACATTTATGTTAGAGATTATGGAACATGGGAAAATCTTTTTAGTGTTTCTGATGTTTTGACTTTTATGGGTAGGCTTACTATTTTCATGGGTAATCAAAAAGAATAATCTTTGTGAACTATACAAGTAATTTAGCTACACTCTGACCCAGTTCCAAGGACCACACAGTTCAGTTCATCCCTGATGTGATTTGATGTAGGGCTAGTTAAACTTTCAGCCACTCTTTGTGGGAGGACTAGACACAGTATATGCTATTATTGGAGCTGGGAGTTTTCTTTGCAAACAATCAATGAGACTGTACAGGAAGGAAGCTAATGTTTTGTATTATAATCACCACAAAGGCTAAAAAGACTAGTAGTACTAGTAAAAAATACACTCCTCAAAGGTGGGACAATCAGTGTGAGTTTATAGTCTCCCAAGAAGTCTATTCATTTTGTCCTGGTTAGGGTTTCTATTGCTGCGACAAAACACCACTACCAAAAAGCAAGTTGGAGAGGAAAGGGTTTATTAGGCTTACACTTCAGCACTGCTGTTCATCACTGAAGGAAGTCAGGACAGCAACTGAAAACAGGGCGGGATCTCGAAAGCAGGAGCTGTTGCAGAGGTTATGGAAGGGAGCTGCTTACTGCCTTGCTTCCCCTGACTTGTTCAGTCCACCTACTTACCCAGGACGAGCAGCCCAGAGATGGTCCTACCTGCTATGGACTGGGTCCTCCCCCATTCATCACTAAATGAGAAAATGCCTTCCAGCTGGATCTCTGAGAGGCATTTCCTCCACTGAGGTTCCTTCCTCTGATGACTCTAGTGTGTGTCACATTGACACACAAAACTCCCAGTACACGTTTGCCTATATTTTTGTCTATCTGTCCCTTCCTTTGAAGCATTCTTCATATTATATAGCCCCATTACCATAGTAAGAACACTGTTGTGGGATATTTCTACACTGTGTGAAGATGTGTTGCCGGCGGTTGGTGTAATAAAAAGCTGAACAACCAATAGCTAGGTGGGAGAGTATAGGTGGGCCTTCCAGGCAGAAAGAGAGCTCTGGGAAGAAGAAGAAAGGCAGAATCACCAGGAAGACCCAAAGAAAGCAGAATAGGCTGCATGGAGATGAGTTAAAAAGCTTCGTGGAAGAATGTAGATTTAAAAATATAGGTTAATTTAAATTGTAAAAACTAGTTGAGAACAACCCTAAGCTAAGGCCAAGCTTTCATAATTAATAATAAGTCTCGGTGTGGTTAATTGTGAGTTGGAGTCTGAAAACTCAAATAACAGAATACTTTGACAGGCAAAAGGCATATAGGGAAATGAATGTTACACGATGAATTCTCACATCCTTGTCATGTCCCTATTTTAAAGAAGATTTAGTGTATGTGCGTTTGGATGTATGCCCCTTGTGCATGTGTGCCCATAGAGGCGAGAAGAGCCCATCAGGCGCCTTGGAGAGAGAGCTCCAGGTGACTGTAAGCGACCTAATGTGGGTGCTAGGAATCAAATTTGGGTTCTTTGGAAAAGAAGCAAGCACTTCCGAGCCTTGAGTCATCTTTCCAGGCCCTCAACCCCCATTTTACAATACAGTTCTGAACAGAACTTTAATATGTTTGTCTCCCTGCCTCTTTTAAAATAAAGGCTTCTGGATAGAATTTATCCATGTCTTGATGACTCAGAACTTATCTTGTGTTTTGAGACTTGAGCAACTACAACAAAAATATGGGTATATGCCCAAAGCATGCAGAGAGACATGCTTGCTTTATTGCTACACCACACAGACTCATATTGCTATTTGAAAAAAAAACTCTTTTCTTACATTTTATACTTCCTTGTAATGTGCTCTACACTCCTGTGTGTTCTTACACACATGTTTGAATCTCATACTCCACGCCTCCTCCCTATTTGCGACTTCAGTTCCCTGGGAAGAGTTACCAACATGCCTCATGTACAAAATTGTTTCCAGAATGAATATAGAGGCTACTGGGTTTACACCAGGACTGTTGGGTTATGTTTTAGTAAGCCCAACAGAAACTACAAATATCTAATAGAAAAATTACTGAATTCCTCTAGTCTAGCAAGTCATCACGGAACAATTGAATCTTAGCGGGGCAGTACACTGCAGAATATGGCTTCCCTCTGTGATCTCATTGCCGACTGGGAGATGCAAGTCTCGGCTATTAATAATAACTGGCATTGAGACTGGTTCACATAAGGCTATCCCAGGGAAAGCTCCAAAGTCAAGAACCAAAGGTTGAGGAGGAACTGGAGTTGCAGTTCCATGGTGCAGCAGGCTGGGGCTTCCAGTCTCAGTGCCAAAACTCCAACCAGGGAGCCAGCAGGACAGATTCTGCTGGGTGAGCATGGCTTTGCATCATCACAAGGCTGAGACATTCTAGGCCAGGGACTGTCTATGCTGCATGTGTAGGAAGCTGGAGAGGGTTACCACCTCATTCTTTCCCATGAAAATGCTAAAATATCTCTGTACTGTTTGCTTGAAGACTGTACACACACACACACACACACACACACGCACGCACGTGCACACACACACACATACACATATACACATACACAGTTTTGAATCTGGCCAAATTTTTAACAGATCACATCTTATTTGTACATGAGGTGTCACTTGAAGCCCACTTGATGGATGCATAGGAAAGGTCTCAGCAGAACTGGGAATGCAGCCTGCCTCCCATCTCTTGGGATTCTTGCTGTTTGTGCTGTCTAAGCTGTCACCGTACCAGCTCTCTGACTGTGTGGCTATGTGAGGCATTAGGTTTGTCCCCTCTTAAGGGCGCTGTTTTTTCCTTGAAGCTGATGATCGCACTGGAAAGACATGGAAGTCTTCGGCTTGTACATCTCTTTCCCGTTATCTGTTTGATCTCTGCTTCCTGGATCTCTTTCTGTACAGTTGACTGGTGACCTGCAAACAACCCTGTCCTGTCCCAGACTCTCCTGCCAGGCCAACACACTTAAATACCACACAGGGAGGATGTTTACTCCCAAAGCCTTCCCCCAGCTTCTACCGATGGCAGTCTAACAACCTCTGCTCCAGCTTCCCCACTCCCCTCTAGAATGCTTCCCTGAGACAGGGATCACGATTCAAGCGTCAGTGGATACAGACTGTCCATCTCTCGTCCACCACAGTGGTCACAATTCTGTACTTGTCTATCTGAAAGGAAACTTCTCCGCTCTCTACATATTTGACTCCCAAGCATTCTCCAGGCTAAACATGCCACCTACAACTGTCCCCGCTGAGTTTGCCATCAGCGGCCCCCTGCTCCTTACTCTCACTTTTTGTCACACTCACCCCCTCCTTGGGTACCAACCTGCTCTAGATAAAAAGCAATGCCCCACACCTCACTAGGTACTATACAGCACGCATTTACCCACCTACCATGAAGGTCAGCAGAGCTCCACGAGTTTTATTCTTGCCCTGGTTATCTGTCGGTCCCTGACAGAGCCATAGCTGCGGAAACCCTGCTGAAGTTTCAAGTGGCCCTTCTGTCACTTGCCCAAGCCAGAAACCCACACTTTCCCACCTTCTTTTCTGGCATTGCTCTATGTGTGGCTTCAGCCAGATGGAACTAATTGCTATTCTTTATGCATCTGCTGTGTTTTCCTAGCTCCTTGATGTTTGTCCTGTGAGAAATGCCTGGAACAGCACTCCATCGGCCACCTGTGCTCCCCAGCCCATCCACTGCAGATCCCTGCAATCCAGGTCTCGTTATCCTTCAGGCTGGCACTTCTGCTTTCCTTGTGCCCTTTCCCACTCCAGTTTTCTTTACTTCTTAAAGTACTTTATTTGTGTTTTCTTCTGGGAGAACGTCGCTAGATTCAAATGTAAGCAGCACATCGAACAAATCAGTAATGTTAGAGTAAATGTTTCTTAAAAAGTGACTGTCACTGTCCGTCTAAAAGTTCAGCTCTGCTTTTGCTCTGAATGGAAATTCAGGCAAAGCCATGATTTTTTTTATAGTTCCTTCCTAAGAAAAGTTCCATATTCATACTAAGCTACAAAATAATCTCAATCCAGAAATTAGTAGCTTGACCCAGTCTTCATCACTCAAAGCGAACATATCCCCACTCTCTTCAGCAGGTGAGTGGATGCCTTAGGTGTGGACACCCTGCTTGGCTTCTATCTTTCATTCACTGATTGAGGCCTCTGATCAACCTCCTCTCCCAGGTTGTCAGGAAGAAAGAGTGGAAGGCCCAGAGATCTTTTGAGGCTAACAGAATCTGAAATTTACAGCTCTCTCTCTCTCTCTTTGGGGCCCTTTCTGCAAATCCTTTGGATGTTTTGCTCTTTTCACTTGGGGACTCCAGTGACACAGCTGGCTGCTCTTCTCTCATCTCCCAGTAACCCAGGACCACCGCCAGTCTTTCTCTGTTGGGGTGTCGTTAAGCCTCTGGGCAGCTAGGTTAGATGCACCTTCATTTTTTTGGAAACAAGCTGTTGAGAGGCAGGTTGAGTTCATATCAGCAGCAATGCTCCTTCACTGTGGCTGTCTAGACAAATGGCTGCTCATGGAGTGTCATTTCTACACTTCTCATACTTAAACATCAGTCTGCATCGTCCAAAACCAGGCTTTGTGTCCAGTTCTTCAAAGGCTGCCGGCCTCCACCATGCTAGCTTTTAAAGGGGTTGGTAGGCAGGCTACCCGGCCCTCCTCCACAGGGATGACAATGTAGAACAGGACAGTAAAGAGGTAGAGATTCGCACAAAGCTCTCTCGGTGCTCCCATAGGGGCCTTTTATGCTTTCTTTGTGGTTGAGAAAGTTTTTAAGTTGATGGAGCCCATTCTTCATTTTTCTTTGTAACTGGCACCTTGATCTGCCTTATCTCATTTTGGAATTTCCTATCTGTGAGAACTAAGAGACTCGGTTAAAAATTCCAGTTTAATACCTTGTTATCCAGCCTCAGAGCAGTTACAAATGGGCATGCTCCTTTTGTAGACTGTATACTGCCTGAGGCTGCAGAGGGTGGTAGGCTCATCTCGCATTCCCCATAGCATCCAGAACTAGACGTGCTTCCCAATAGACAATACAGAGTTAGAGCTCCCCGTTATGGACCAAGCACAGAGCTACTGCCTCACACTCTTTATTATCCTCCATTCAAAACTATGGACAATGTGATGGGCCTCTCTATGTTCATCATATCCTCTTTCCTTTCTGTTTTACAGGAAGCTAGATTTCATTTCCCAGCACCTCTTGGAGTTAGGCAGGACTAATAATTGAGTTCCAGTCCACAGAGTGAGGGAAGAAGTAACTATCCCAGTTCCAAGTGTGGCTCCAAGAGACCTCCTGCCTGTCTTCCATGGCTTTCCCCCACTGCAGATGGGAAGATTCAGAGGGGAGGTGGTCTTAAGAAATCACACTGGAATTGAATGAATGCTCATTCTTACATACTAGACTGTGCTGACAGTCATACTCATATCTTTATAGGGAGAAGCCACTGTGACATAGATATTGTCATTACAGCGCTGTCTAGAAATTATTAGGACTGGGGTCTAATAATGCACTTCTGAAAGCAAAGCAAACAAATTTCTCATGATCCTTTTTTTCAACTCCTATGGGAAAACACCTGTGGTCTATGTTCTCAAGGCAAGAAATATGGTCTACTCTTTCCTGTGGCAGTTCACACACACACTGAAAAGCTCAGGCACATCCCTTAGGTTAAGCAATTTCATTTTAGCTAAAAAAAAAAGCAGAAGTTTTTTTTCCCCTCAGCTTCATAAGCTCAAAATTCATTTTAATTAAAAAATATCATTGGCATGAAGATGGGGAGTGGGCACAGTTGTGGGATGCCAATGCGGGGACTTGGCCACTTTTCTGTAGGACTGTAGTTCAGGATGTGGTAGGCTGTATTTCTGGAGTAGGAGCAAGACAAGTTCATTCAACCATGCAAATTCAATTAGAAGCCTTGGACTTATTTCCTGTGAAGATGTGTTCTCTATGCTATGCTTGCTCCGGCATTCTTTCCAGGTTTTCACCATGAGTTCCATTTGCTCTTTAACAAGTGATTGGTAAACGTCTCTGGTGAAGGAGATGGAATTTGCACATCTTTCTTTCAGTGTTCTAAAGATAAAAATATCTTTAAAAAAAGACCTGATGAGGTAATAAAAAACAGACTAACTGTCACTGGAGAATAGAAAATCCTAGGTCCATAGACCTTAAAACAGTCTCCAAATGCATCTTGAACCTTGGATGTTAATCCTACTTTTAATAAAATACAAGAAAGAAATTTTATATTTTCTTCTTTTATCTGTTTCATTATTCAATAACACTGAACTATGTATAGGAAAAATGGCATTTCCTTTATATTTAAACTGCATAATTTATGCTGTAACTAAACACATATTTTCTGCTCCTCCATGAACTATTATGGCAGTCTCATCATTCTTGGTCATCTTTAACTTTTATCTTTTAGGCAAGGGAAGATGGAGCTTTATCCCTAGATTAAAAGGCAGGGTTTAAGGAGTCATGTCCATCAATTGCTGTATTGATTTATGGGATCTTTTGGAATTTTGAGGTAACCACAAAACTGCTAGAGATTTTACACAGCTGCAGAAGTTGATGATGGTGATCAATCATGTGCAATTGAAAACATTTTCCAGCTATGTGAAGTTTGATACTATGGAGAACTTACTGGGTGCTAGTACCCAGGTATAGAAGGCAATTCTAAAAGATGCTGTTCTCATTTGCATAAACAGCTGGATGATTTATCTGTGATTGGTTGGTTGCTCAGGTACTAATTTCTTCATAGTTTCCTGTTGTTAGGGACTCTGGAGTATTCTGCCAACTCTATGCGCCAGACCATTTTCTGGAACTTCATTTTATGTAGGGAGATTTGGTGCCACCACTTCTATTAACTGCTATGCAAATTAAAGATTTATGGATCTATATAAAATGTATAGGGCACAAAACCTCAACACTGACTCAAAATAGGCTCTAATTTGGTTTCAGGAAAATAATGAAACATTGCCTTTCTAGTATTTGGCAGTTACACGTTTTTATTTAGGAAATGAGAATTGGTCATATTTTTGAAGCTAAAAATCTTCAAATAACCCCATAACTTCATTAAGTTAGTTTTCATGAAAAGGTTGACTTATATACAGAGGAAGGGAGCGATGAGGACAGAAAGAGATGGCGGGAAAGAATGATTAACAAACTCCTAACACTCTGCAGAGTCTGAAGACCACTGCTCTTAAGAAAGAGGAGGATGGGGGAGTGGGAGGCACAGGGAAGATAAGACAGGACAGGTGGGCAGAGACACATGAGGCCTTCGATTCCAAGAGACGCATGATGCCCAAGATTGTGACAGTTCATCAGAATAAGAATGAGCCAATGAAAGGCTACACAAGGAGAAAGAATAAAGGTCATAGGACACTGAGTTGTGTGGCCAAACTGGGATGGGATGAGAGCAGTCCAAATTAACTTTCCAGGAATGGATAAAGGAAGCTGTTAAGATGGTGAGAGAGATAAAAGCAACAAAATGGCAGGATGCAGATGCACACAGGACTGGATGGTAGAGTCAATAGTACATGGGGGGACAATTAAAATCAAGACTAACAATGCAAGTGAAGGAAAGCTCTGTGGACTCAGTTTCAGAATGAAAAACTGATCATATATATTAAAGACATTTAAATTATTTTTTACTAAAGACATATTCACACATCACGCAGAATTATGAAATCTATAAAGCACCAATGACTGTAGGGCATCTACGCATGCCCCTTAAAACATTAATGCTGAAATCTTGGACCCTTCCCACAAATCCCAGTAAGGTGCTGATTTCAATATCATTATTTATCTACCATCCCTGACTAAATAAAGCATATAAGAGGCAAAGCCTGCCAGTTCTTTGTCCTGTATCTCCTTTATTATCCCCACTTGCTCCTCTGCCACACTGCAGCACGGCCTCTAATTGAAAACATAAATTAAGCCCCAAACAACAAACTCTTTGCAGAACTGTGTGCCTCAGCATTTCCTGTGCGTGGAAGGAGCTGTGTGTTTCTCACCAGCTCAGCATGGCCCACCTCCAGGATTTACTTCATCCCCCATGACCCAGCGAACACCAGGATAGCTACCCCGCAAAAAGAGGGAATCATTTCTTTGCTTGAAGAAAGAGACTGCACTTTAGTTAAGGGTAAGGTTAACTGGGATTCTTGAGAAACAGTTGCCCTTTAATAGCCAAGGTCAGTGGGGGTCTTGGTAATGATGGCATAGGTGTCATCACTAACAATGGAGGATAACGCAGCTAGGAATTATTAGCATAGTTTATGAAGGTGAAAAATGAAGCTGTTATTGTTCGCCTTGAGTCTCTGGCCCTGGCTTTTGGTCCAAGGGTGAACCCTTAAACCCTTGTGCTTGCTGCTCATCAGAATGGGCAGTGGAAGCTCATGCCCTGTTTCTCCCAGGACTTCATGCTCATTAGTCAAAGTCACCAATCAAAAACTTTGTTAGAGAACTAAGGGCTTTGCTGCAGCACATGCAGAGGCCTGAAGCCACTTTTGAGTATCACATGGATGAATGAGTCTCCAGGACATGCCAAACCACACATCAGTGGGCTGTGAACATCCAGACAGAAGCAACAAAAGCAGACTGCGAAGTCTGAAGTCAGCACTCTTTGGAAGCCCCTCCTTTTCATTCCAAAGGATAAGGATTTAAACTTTTTTATCATCCTCGCTGATCCTGAGTATTTTAAATGACAAACGTTATAATTATTTTTATAGCAAGTGACACAATCCAGGATGCAGCCCAGACTCGATAATTTTCTAGAAATGGTTACTGACCTATGTAGACCCCTCCTTGCAACGATGAGGGGTCGAGTTGAGGTTAACATTCTGGCAAACCACTTAGGATCTAGAGTAACAACTATTTGGTGAGGGATTGTTGCCATTGAAAACCACTGACAAGGGCTGGAAACGGTAATTCTTAATTAAGAAAATCACAAGATCAGCGTCTGGTCTCTTTTCATGCAGCTGACAACTGGCCCCACCTCAATTCCAACATACACAGAAAGAAATTCAGCAAAGGAATGGGTTTGTTTTTGTAATGATTTGTTTTAGATATTTAATCTAAAATAACAGGCTGGGACTTTGGAAATAACTTTGGATACTATATGCGAAATGAATATTTGTTATTTTTATACAGAACTTGTGTTTTGATTTCAATTGTGTCTCACAACTGACTTATTACTAACTTGTTGCTTCCAAAGAGATTTTTAGGAGAAAGTGGCTTAAAATCTTGCATGTCCACTGGAGGTAATAAAACTCATTATGATGTACATTGTAAAACATATCATGTTTAGACAGTTTTCAATAACTTTCAAACCCAACAATTATTTTAATTGAAAATTATTTGAATATTTATGTGTATGCATGTTTTGCCTGCATATATGTCTGTGCTCCACATGCATGCCTGATACCTGTGGAGACCAGAAGAAGGTATCAGATCCCCTAGAACTGGAGTTACAGGCAGTTGTGAGCTGCCATGAATGTGTTGGGAATCGAACCCATGTCTTCTGAAAAAAACAGTCCCTCTCTAGCCCTGCAAATATTATTTTTTGCCTGTGATACACAAGTTGTATTTTACTGATTAAAAGTGAAATAAGCTGGGGATGTAGCTCTGTTGATAGATAACTTGTCTAGATGCGCAAAACTCTGGGTTTAATCCCTGGTACCAACTAAGACAGAACATGATGGTATACACCTATAACCCTAGCACTAGGGAGGTAAGGCAGGAGTTTCAGAAGTTTGAGGTCATCTTCAATTACATAGACAGTTTGAGGCAGCCTGGGATACATGAGATCCTATCTTTAAAACAAATGAATGAATAGAAAATTCAACATAATTGGTGATTAATAATTTTGAGATATCACAAAATTATATGCAGAATGTCAGATTAGAGAAATATCAACAAAAACCAAAGGTTGGATACAGTCACCTGGATTTCTTGGGAGCTATGATGAATGGGAAGGATGGAATGTATTAATGACAGGCACAGCCTTGTTGCTCAAGACTTGCCTTTAAACTATATACAGTCTATAAGATTTGTTAGTAAAATGTTTCAAGGTAGTAGAAAATCATAAAATTCTAGGGCTAGAAAGAAATATGGAGCTTTTGTTAAAGCCCTTCAGTTTTGGGGTAGTGCTGAGAACTGAACTCAGGGACACATACAGACTAGCCAAGTGCCCTACAGCTGAGCTCTACCCTAAGCCATATTAACAGCCCCTTTAAGACTAGGTCAAGTCTGCTAAGGGAAAGCCAATGCTATTTGCTTTGTCTCTGAAAATATGATCTGTGTCTCTCCTGTCCACTCCATGAAACTTTTCTCTAAGGAGGGCACAGCCCCTCCCTAAGCCCCACCCCATAATTCCCAGTGCCCAGACTGTATCGGGTTTATTGGAGAGGTTCAAAGGAATGCACCTCCTCGGAGCTTATATAGCAGCACTTCAGGGTTCTATTAGCTTGGTAATTTTCAAGCTGGTTTATGGAAAGTCTGCATTTCTACAGAAGCTAGCCAGAAAAGTGCACAGAAAATATGATTTGTGAAATCCTTAGATTCTTCAAAAACATTCATGTCAACAATGTCAAAAGCTCAAGTTCTTGTTCTACATTTTTACCCCAAGAAAGCCTGAAAAATTTCCCACTATAAACACTTAGAAATAATGGATGAAAAAGACATTGTTCTTTCAAATCCATTGCTAAGCTTGCGTCTCTGAGCAGGAGAGAGACCAGGTATGAGACACAGAGATCAAATTAGGAACAATGGGGCCCAAGAGATGGCTCGGCGGTTATGAGCTCTTGCTGTTCTTCAGGAGGCCTAGAATTGGTTTTCCAGCACCAGCATGGGGCAGCTCACAACTGACTGTAACTCCAGCTCCAGGGTATCTCATACCCTCCTCTGGCCTCTGTGGGTCTCTGCACTCACACGGCATAATACAAACACAAAAATAAAAATAAAATAAAGATAAATCTACTCCAATTAAAAACCAACAGCACTGATTTGCAGTTAGGTGCTTCAGTCTGAATGTCACACAGGCTGAGTGTGGCAACTCATGCCTGTATCCCAGTCACTGGGGAGGTTGAGGCAGGAGAATTGCTGTGTGTTTGAGGCTAGGGCTACAGGGCGAGATCCTGTCTACGAAAGAAAAATAAAAAATGAAAACAAAAAAGGGAAAAGATTCAAGTCTGGGGACATGGCTTAGTTGGCAAAGTCCTGCCACTGTTGCACAAGAACAGGAGTGAACCACGTGAAGACTTAGGAACAGAAGCACACTTCTAATCCAGACACTGGGGAGGTGGACACAAGCAGACTCCTGGATCTGCTGGAGTCAGGCTAGTTGAATTAGTGAGACCCAGTGAGAGACACTGACTCAGAAAACAGAGGATGGCTCCTGCAGTACAACACCTGAGGTTGTTCTCTGCCTTCCACATGCTCACGCGCGTGCACACACACCCCCTTCTAATAAAAAATGGAAAAGAATCCCAGCAAATGGACATGCTAACATCACTCAAGTCTCTGTGAAGCTGCCTAGAGAAGAGAAAGAGTGTACTCAGAGTTATTTAACAGACTGTGTGTGGTTCAGGAAACACAAGTTAAAAAAATAATCCAAGGATTCATCATGATGTAAATTAAAAAAAAAAGGAAGGAAACTATCTCTGAGGAGCTGGCTGTACACCCTATCTAGCTTTACACACTGTCCTACTGAAGATGAGTTTAGAATCTCACATCATTAATCACATGGAGAACACAATCAGCCAGAAATAGTATAAAGCACTTCAATCCTAAAAGATTACTTAGCTTACATTTAAGAAGACTAAGGCAAAAAAGAATGAAAACCGTATGAAAAGAAAAATACAGTGTTAAAATAATATGTAGAAGGACTAGAAATGGAAGAAGCAACTGAGTGAAGATGTTGATGGATAGAGGACACACCTATTAAGACAGAGCCAAAGAATAATTAACAGAATGCAAGGCAGAGTTTAGGGAAGTAACTCAAATGCAGCGCAGTGAGGAAAGTGGATAAATGTATCCAAGAGTTGGGCCTGGTGGCTAGTAACCCCAGCAATCGGGGGACACAGGTAGGAAGATCCCAAGCTTTGAGGTGAGCCTCGGTACACTGTGGTACTCTGGATTAACAGTCAAGTGATGGGAGGGAAGTTCATACACGTGCGTGTACACACACACACACACCAATACACACACACACACACCAATACACATGGGGAGAGAGAGAGAGAGAGAGAGAGAGAGAGAGAGAGAGAGAGGACACAGAAAGTATAAAGCAAACAAAATTAGTGTCTAATACGATTTTCTGAGCAATAATTGAATTTTGAAGTGGAAATATTTTATATGGCCTAGAGTTGCTTAGCGATATAATACTAGTGTTAGAAAAGGCAAATCCTCAAAGAGCTACATGGCGGTGACAGGGATGAAGAACACAGATAACGTGCTCTGAGAAGCAAAAGAGACAAGAGGCAAGAACTCACAGAAGCAACAGACCATGCTACAGCCCTCAGAGGCAGTGCAAATGACAAAAACAACTGGGGTATCTTATGACATACGAGAAAACGCCTGCTGGTCTAGAACGACTCACTCAGTTGAAAATCTGCTCACATCTTGTGGGCATTTGCCACCCATTGATGGGCCTAGAGAAAACCAAGTCCTTCCAAAAGCAATAAAAACCAAGAAAGTTCTTGTAAGACTGACTTCAAAAGAGAAAAGGGAAGTGACAGCTATGTTGGTATGAAGAAAGGTGAAAGGTATAGAGGAGAAAGGTTTTTAAAAAACGAATATCAAGGTGTGGGATATATATGCATTAGAGTACTACTCAGTGGTAAAAAACAATGACATCTTGAATTTGGCATGCAAGTGGATGGAAATAGAAAACACTATACTAAGTGAGGTAACCCATACC
>LOEQ01000430.1:213997-231148 GCA_001685075.1 Bramus lutescens | reverse complement strand
CACACAGACAAAATAGTGTATACATAATAAATAAATAAATAAATAAATAAATAAATAAATAAATGATATTTTTGAAAAAAGATCCAATTAAATAGGCAAAATTTCTGCCCTCTTGAGCACTAGAACATGGACATGTAAAGAGAGTTTTAGACTGTGACAAGTCCCCAGAAGAAATACGCCAACTGCTAAAAAGTAGAGGAGCTGGGCAGCGATGTGGGTGTTAGGTAGGGTTAGAAGATCACTCCTGAAGCAGTTTAAATGAATTTGGGAGCTGAAACAGAGCTGGCTGCACAGTCAGCTAGGAGGGTTCCATTCAAAAGCAAAGGCAGAAAGCACCACAGCCCACTCCCCAAAGCAGGGTCCTCTGTTGTGGCTTAGTGGGCAAGGGGTGGGGATGGTAAGTGCTACTCTCTGGGAAGAGGAACAGGCTTGGGCATCTTCCAAGGGCAAGGCAAGGGTCTAAGCAAAGGAATATGAGCTGGGGTGTGTTTTCCTAAAGGGATTTCTCTAGTTCTGTTGTTGAGAATGGAATGTTGAGAGAGGGCGTGAGATCAAACTGAGGGATGGGTGTTCGAAGGGACTTTGTGGATCTCAGGGGACAGAAAGCTTGAGATAGACTTTGCAGAGATGGGAGATGTGCCCACTGCAATGGTGTAGGGACTGACCCCATCGTAGCATTGCTTTTGACATGTTTCAGTTTCACCTATGTGAGGTAAATGCAGAGGCTGGGCTTCATCTTCCTTGCATCTTGCACATGCCTAGTGTAGACAAGGGATACATGATTCAAGGACTGACTGTATGTCAGGTGCAGTGACCATGTGGTTGTAGCAAGTCTTTGTATGAGGAGAGAACAGGTAGTTTGGAAAAAAAAACCCTCTTTTTAAATGGAATTTGAATACTTCCATAGGTCCAGCTGATTATCTAAAAGGACACTTATAATCCCAGTACTTTGGAGGCTGAGACAGGATGATTGCCATGAGTTCAAGGTCAGTCTGAGCTATACAGGGGGAAACCCTTTTTTTTTTAAAAAAAAAAAAAGTGCCTTAGGCAGTGTTCTATTGCTATGGAGAGACACTGTGACCATGACAACTCTTATAAAAGATAGCATTTAATTGGGGTTGGCTTACACTTCAGACGTGTATATTATCATGATGGGGAACATGGCAGCATGGAGACAGACCTGGTGCTGGGGAGGAGCTGCAAGTTCTTCATCAGGATCCATAGGCTAAGAGAGACACTGGGCCTGTCTTAGTTTCTGAAACCCCAGAGCCTACCTTCAGTGACACATTTTCCCCAATTAGGCCACACCTACTCCAACAAGGCCACACCTCCTAATCTCTGCCAAGTAGCACCATCCCTAATGACCAAACATTTCAGTATATGAGCCTATGGGGGCCACCTGTATTCAAAACAATACAAAACCAAGCAAGAAAACATGGATTTGAGATGGAAGACAGATATGTTGACCTTGCATCTGTCTGTACCCTGCCATCAGGACTCACCAAGTACAAGTCAGAGAGACGTAGCAGTCACCTGACTCACAACTACCGTTTGTTTTCCATTCAGCCATATTCTGTCATTCATGATACCATTACATACATGTGACATTTTAATTTTTCCCAAAGCTTTATTCTCCACAAGTCTTCAACTCACAGGAAAATATCCATAACTAACTCCAGTCAAACATCTTTTGGAAAAGCATTCTCACTAAAAATAGGTCCCATAAACACATCCATCTGGTTTTGTTCCTTAGTACTATCAGTGAAGGACGCATGTCTGTACAGACACAGAAAGCCAGGAAAAGTCCTTGAAACCAACACACTCCACTCATCCCTGCAGGATGTTTTATGCTTCAGAAATCAAAAAATGATTTAAGCTCTTTTCAGTGCATTTTTTTTTCATAGTTCAATAAGATCTGGTTCCTTAAATCTGAAGGAACAGGCATTTTTCTCCAAAACATGAATACTTCAAGTGACTCTACAAAGTACAGCCTTAGGGCAGAGAGATCTTTGCTATGAGTAGAAGAGATTGCTGCATTTCACTAGATAAGAAGCCCCATTCCATCAGAAATATTTTGATCGAATTTCATGTGTATATTTTGCCACAGAAAATCCTAACATTCAACTACTAGTCCTTTCTGTTTTCACAACAATTATACTGTACAGGATCAGTTGGGTTCCCCATAGCCCATCTTTAGGAAATGTATACAGGGTGTTGTGCTCTAGCTCATATTTGGCTTTGATGAGGTAATGAGACAGCAGTAAAGTTTATGTTCTCATAACACACAAGAATGGTATTTTGTACTCAGCAGTGAACATCAAAAATAACTATCGCTAGAAACAAACTACACAGCATACTACTCTTGGTATGCGTTAATGTGTCACTGAAAATGTGTGCAAAGTCCACTGTAGATGGAATTTGAATATTTACGTTACAGGAACTCATACAGAAATCATTACTAAAATGCATCATATCTGAAATGATTGTAAAATAGATTTTGGTGGTTAGCTATTAAACCACCTCATTTTTAATCTGTGTGCAGAGGGGGATTACACCTCTTTATTGTTCCAACCTAAGCGTTTTCCTCATACAACTTAAAAATTAAAAATTATAATGCGGAAACATTGCTGGCACAGTGGGTACTTAAAATTTATGCTATTTTGCTATTTTACAGTATTTCATACTTACTAATAAAATATTTCTCAAAACACACCACAACAAATGACATATAATCCATTCGCTTTAGGTATAAAGACTAAGATAAAAATATTTTGAAAAAAAATTTTGTAGGTACACAGAAAGAACAGGAGCCATAGGTTTGCAGAAAAAAGTTATTGGTAAAGACATGCATAAGTATATTTTAACCTACATATACTTTTCTTCTCTGGCCACATAATTGTAAAAATTCATTATACCATGAAAGGAATGTCAAATAACTTAAACTGCTATGTTTTTACTGTTCAATTACAGCAGCTATTAATAGTTCACATAAACTCTTTTGAAAGATAGATCTTAAAAGTTTTTGGTTTTGACTACCCCAAAGCACTAAAAATAAAATCACAGGCCAGGGCTGAAGAGGCAGCTCAGCGGTTTTCAGTACATATTGTTCTTATAGAGGACCCAAGTTCAGTTCCCAGCACCCGTGTATGGATCAGCCTCCTGTAACACCAGCTGCAGGGAATCCAGTACCCTCTTCTGACCTCTGGGGACACTATCGCAACATGCACCTACCCCCAACAACTCAAAAAAAAAAATTTAAAAACCTCGGCCAAAAGGATATTTAAGCAGAATAAAAATTTTAATATAAAAATTCAGAATTCTTTCTCTGAGCACCTGCAGTCCTCATAGACAACAGAACAGCTGACCTGTCAACATCGCACAGCTGAGTCAGGATCCACTACTTTATATAAACTGATAAAATGTGTCCCATGTCCCAAGTAAGGCCCAGGACTCATCGATCCAGGACTTGATGGCTATGTAAAAATTTGTGAATGAAAGCAGCCCACCCAAATCAAGACAAACTGACTTATCAGCAACATTCAAGCAGAATTTTTATTTCCACTTTCATGAATTCCAGATATATCTCCAGCCAAGTCTTTTAGCCAGTGTCTGGGATCGCTTTGATGGCTACTCAATCCTTCCTGTACCTTTTATGTGCCATACGTACTTGTATTTCTGGTGAGTTTTTTTTTTAAATTTATTTATGGATCATTTTCCTTTGGCCATCTTTCTTTCATACCTAAATATTTTTTCCTCTTTTTCTTCTGAGTTCCCACCTGGGATTCCTGTTTGTCCCAGATCCCCACGGGCTCATTCCTACCTCACTCTCCAGTTTCTATCTACTTTTCATGTCCTTTCTTTTTCTAGCACAAGTAATCTCCACAGAGAATTATGGCAAATGGTGGGAACCATACAAAACCATAAAGCAGAGGATAATGTAAACTCTTCTCATTAGTACATTTAGTAAAGTCAAATATACAAATGAAAATTGAGTCCTCAAGCCAACTGAAAAGTTAGTAAAGTCAATTAAACATATTGGACAACATAGTTATCCCAACTGACGTTAGACAAAAGAGTTAATGCCTTTCCATCTATGATAATAAATAATTAAAACACCATTATGGCAGTGTTGGGCTGTTTTGGCTGCCACTCATTGTACTGTCCCATGTCTTACTTAGATTGTAAGTTCAAAGGACAGAGTCAGTTAAAGGGAAGATGGCTCCATGATAAAATATTTGTCCTCATATATGAGGATGATCCCCATGACCAGGTATGTATGGTTGGCCCCTCACTAGGTACCAGCAGAACATCCCTAGGAAGAGCAGACAAACTGGATTAACCATGTTGGTGAACTCTGGGTTCAAATGAGAAACAACCTCAGTGAATACAGAGGAGAGTGATTGAGGAAGACACCCGATATCAGCCTCAGCCTCCACATCATGTGTACTCACGTGCACACACCACATGCCCAGGAGCAGGGACTTAAATGCAACCTTTAGCCTGCTTTGAGAACAGGTTTTTATCTCTCCAGCCTCCCTCATCATTATCATTAGACATTATCTAGGGCTCCATCTAACCATTTATTCTAGGGGTCATACTTAGAAGAAAGTTTTGTATCAACTTATCAAGTAAAACTTGGTAACATGGCAAAAATGGCTTCTGGAGAATTCAGATATATCTTTTCTCTTTGTTCATTAACTTTATTATCCATAGAAAACAGGGGAGAGGCTGCAGAGATAGTTCAGTTGGCAAGGTACTGCCATGGAAGCAAGAGAACTTGAGCTCAAACCTCAGAGCCCAGGAATCAAAGTTGGGCATAGTGATACTTGCTTGTAATCCTAGTGTTGGGGAGATAGAGAACGATCCCAGCCAACAGCGTGGCCTCCTCGGCGAGCTCCAGGCCAGTAAGAGATCCTGTCTCAAAAAAGAAAGAAACAAACAAACAAAAACAAAACAACCCCCCAAACAGAAACCAAAGATAGGTCCCCTCGATGCGCGTGGTGGTGGGGGGCGAGATTTGGTGAGGGTAACTAGAGCCTTAAAGGGCTCCAGTAAAGCCCCAATGGGCGCCAATTGATGGGCGTGGTCGACCGGTAAGTTAGAATTAACCAGACCAGCTCAATATAACAGATTTAGTTTAATAATTGGAAAACGGTGAAATCACATGACCAGGGTCCAGTGCACGCAGAGAAGAAGAGGGGCGAGCGCACCTGGATGTCAAGTTTATCTTTCCTGGCCCCAGGAGGCCACACCCTAGCCAAATGTGATGGATGGAGAGATAGCTTTAGGAGTTAAAAAGGCATGCTGTACAAGCATGAGGACCATATCTGGGCATCATGTGCCCATCTGTAACCCTAGCAACCAAAGCTGACACTGGTCTTAGATAGCTCTGACCCTCCACCAGCCTTTTGGTCTGAAACCCAAGTCTTTCTCTTGGGCTGTTTCCACTCCCTATATGAAGCTCTCCTGGTAGACATCTAATGGCACTGGCAACTCTGGTATCTTTGTTTTACCTTTGCAATCAAGACTTTGCTTTCCCAACCTTGTACACGGGGCTCTTCACCTCTCAGGCACGCTCCCGCTTCGCCTGCCTCAGCGGCTCTCTGAAAGGTGGGGGAAGAATCCATGGCCCCTTCACCCTTGCATTTTTCATGCCTCCCAAACCAGTACCCCATGGATGCAAATGTTAAGTGTGGTTGCCAGAGTGGGATGCACACTGACCCTCCAGAATCATGTTGTTGTTGTTGTTTGGGGGACAAAAACTTCTTAGGCCTTTGTCTTTCACAGGTTGAAAGCTTAGCTGGTTGGAGTCTTTTCCTGAGAGCACAGTCCATTATTTCAGTATTTAATTGCACTAATCTAAATGATTTATCACAGCCTCTCTTCCACCACATGCATTGACTGTAATAAGTAAGCTTCCCAGCTCTTTATTTCCTCTCTGAACTGTACATGATATATATATATTTTTCCTCTCTGAACTGTCCATTATATATGTATTTTTCTCTCTGAACTGTTCATTATATGTGTATTTTTCCTCTCTGAACTGTTCATTATATGTGTAGTTTTCCTCTCTAAACTGTTATATATGTATTTTTCTCTCTCTGAACTATACATTATATATGTATTTTCTTCTCCAAACTGTACATTATATATGTATTTTTCCTCTACAAACTGTACATTATATATGTATTTTTCTCTTTTAACTGTACATTATGTTTATATTTTTTCCTCTATGAACTGTACATTATGTTTGTATTTTTTCTGCCCCACAAGCTTGTTTTCACTGTAAATCTGCAAAAGGAAAATTAGCAACAACCATGTTGCAGATTCAATGTTATGTTTTGGCATTTCCTCTACCAAAGAAATTAGCCTATTGTGTTTCAATTTAGCCTCAAAAAAGTTCTCAGATCATTGACAAAATGTAGCCAGATTCTTTGCCAAAACTTCCCACAAATAGCTTCTAGCCGGGCTGATGCTGAAGTCCCTGTTTGCCTCTGAAACCTAATGAGCCACACACAGCTCCACAGTCTGCACCACTCTCAATGCTACACAATTCCAGCTTCTTACTATAACAGCCCAGTAAGCTCTGATTATAGTACCTAACCTCCTAAGGAAAAATTCTAGGCTAAGCATTATGGGCTTGTTCTAGACAAAATTGTCTAATAATGGCAATGTTGCCATATGGTCAAGCACAATATTGGTTCCAGATATTTGAATCACTAAATTTGTTCAGGATGTTTTTAAGACTATAGCTTTCGATTGAACTTATAATCAACCCCAAGTGTAGTAACCCCAAATGTAGAAACAAAGCGTGTATAAATGAAACTCACAAGGATTTAAGAGGTCACATTCAAATTCTTGACTTAAGCATTTAGCTAAGTAAAGATCTTCACAAGCAGGGATGCTGTCCTGAATATTTTCTAAGCAGGCATAAACACCTTAGAACTAATTTTAAAAATTTAATTTACATTATTTAAGATTGCTGATAATTTCATGAATAATTTATCAACGTATTATAAAACCTCAGTAATAACCATTAGATAAAAAAGAATCCATGTACTTAAGCCAATGTCAGGTGCCCTCTCATGATGTATGTAATATTGGTAAGTAGTTATTTCTGCTTGAGCTCCCTGAGGTCTCTGTAAGCAGGGCTCCCTCCACCCAATTTTCTCAGATTGTCCTTTGAGGTCACTCCTGGTCTGGGGATGAGCTGTTCCCAGCTGTGACACAGAGGAAAGCGAATAGTAAACCAGCCCAAGAGTGAAAACACTGTGTCCTTGAGAACAGGCAGAAAGTGAAGCATTTCGAAGAGATGTTAGCATTGCTTATCCCACGACAGACCAGAGGCTGCAGTGGGAGTGGAGCCAGCAGTTCAGCCATGGAGAGAGAGCTCAACCAGTCAGTCCAGCTGATTGCTCAACTTTTCCACTCAGGTTCACAGGGATGACATCAGAGCCAGTGTGGTGATGTTATTTCTATCTGTGGCTATGTGTTCTCTTCTGTGGGGGAATCCCCAGAAGGGTCATTCTGCTCCACCAGCACATCTATAGACACTCCAGCTGACTGCCTTCACAGGGCTTCTCCAGATGGTTTCCAATAGCTATCAATAAGCTTTCATTGTGATGATATTACCTGCTTCAAGTTATTTATTCTTTTACTCGAAAGCTTCCCCCAGGAGGAAATTCTCTGTCCTATCCTCTGTTGATGCTTCAGTGGGACTTACCAAGTATTCTTGCTGGACTTTTATGAGCACCCAATTTGATGAAGCTTTGCTATCTCTCTAACTATGCATGCATGCATCCATCCCTTATTATTTATTATTTCACTTGGGCTTGCTATGTACTTAATAAGCTCACTCATTCACGGCCACAAGTGTGCCTGCTGTACATCATTCTCAAGGCGACACAGAAGGAGCAGTCTTCACAACCTTCTCAGGTGGCCCCGCCTCTGTGCTCTGCACAACGCTTGCTAATTCAGAGGCTGTTTCCACCAAGCCAGCACTGTAGTCCACCCGTGACTATTACTGTCATTTGGTTTGCTGGGGCAAACCACACATCCTTATTTTAGTTTATTTAAGTAACAGTCACATGTAGAATATTACTATTAAAAGAAAAATTGGGCTGATAGGATGCTCAGGGGGTAGAGGTGCTCCTTGCACAAGCCTGGTGACCTGAGTTCAATTTCAGAGTCCACAAAGGGGTAGAAAGAGAGAACCAATTCCACAGAATTGTCCTCTACCCATCACATGTGTGCCGTGGCATGCAATGCCCACCCTCCACCATGTATACAGACTCAATAATAACAACTATTTTTAGTTAAAATAAGAAAGGGAATCATAAAAAGCTTCAGGAATACTTGTGAATAAAAATTCACAAGTTTGTGAAGACTGTGCTTCTGTGTTGCCTTGAGATTGATCTACAGGAGGCACACTTGTGGCCGTGAACAAGTGAGGTTATTAAGTACATAGCAAGCCCAAGTGAAATAATAAATAATAAGGGATGGATGCATGCATGCATGGTTAGAGAGATAGTAAAGTGTCATCAAATTGGGTGCTCGGGAATAAAAATCCAGTGAAGTATCTGTGTTGTTTTCATTTCTGAGCATCCAATCCTTGTTTGCTTAAACCAGCTTAACCTTCACCTGCATCTAAAAGTCATTTAATAACTGGACTATATTATTGAGCTTTTTAATTTTCATTTTTAGCTCATATTATGAGTAAATGGTAAAACAATAAAGCACTTTCTCCTAAAACCAAAACGAAAGTCCGCAGAAGCAAAATATACATGATAATTTAGAATCCAATAATAAAGATCCCGTCACTTCTGGAACCAGATCCTTTCTTATGAGAACTGATACCCTTGCAAAATGGCCAGGAAAGGGAAGAGTTACTCTTTCTTGCCTTGAAGGCAACTCTCTAAACTGGGCCAGCACACAAAGTGAAATGACAACCTTGCTAAAAGCAATATGCACTTTGTGTATTAAGTGCCTGTCTTACGTAAGGCATCAGGCAGAAATTCACCCCACTTATAGGGGTGGTTGGAGGTCACCAGACAGACCTGAGAGTCTTGTGATTTGGGAAATGATTGGTTGTGTTGATCTTGCCATTGTTCTTTCATAATAATGTCACCCCAAGTATATTGCGGTCCCACAGACTGAGCTCTAAGAGTTAGGAGCGGCCTCTCTAGGTGCCACTGGAACATATACCCATGGGGCCTCCAAAGGCAAGGAAACCCTTTTCCTCTTCATCAGTGAAGCAGATGTGCAGCCGGCTGTGCTCAGAGCTATTGACCAAGCGAAATAACTCTGGGTTTGCTACCATTTTAACCATTCACAATAAGCAGCCTCAGATCCCTGTTCCACGGTGAGGTGAAAAGAACCAAATCCTGAAGGGTATAACGATCACTAACATAAGAAAAGAAGACTTACAGGTTGAAAGCAGTTTTGACACTAGAAAAGGGAGACCAGAGAGATAAATGAAAGTGTTGCCTTAAGGCCACAGGGATCAGCAGCAGTTGCTGGCATACCCTTGACATGCAGCATGCAATGCCAGGCAAAGCACAGGAAAACCAAATCAAGACTCCTTCTGTGGGCAGACGATAGAGGTGGTGTTTGACACAATGGCTACACCATCCACCTTCTGAGGGATAACACAAGACCAGTTGCCTTCCTCCCGAGCAGTGGCTGGATTTACTTACCCCATCGCAAGCCTTGGGAGCAGGATTAGAGGGGTACTTCCAGAGTCATTCTCAATACCAGGAGTGGGCTAAACGGGGCACAGTCTCCCCTGGAGTTCTGTCTGAATTGGAGCTGGCAAAGTCCAGTACCTCCAGTGGAAACCTCTCTCTCTCCCTTTCTCTATGCCTCCCTCCATTCTCCCTTATCTCTCAGATGCGAGTTGCAACTTATCTTTCCTGTAGCCTAGTAGTACAGGTCAGGGCAAGGAGTACCCTTTAAAACCACCCTGCATCTGCTCTCAGAACTTGGAGAAACCACCGTGCTGCTGGGGTAGCTGGGAAGTGGCTGGCAAAGGTCCTGCTGTGCAGTGTCTGGGCTTGGCTTTTAAAGGCCTCATGTCTGTCTAGATAAAGCTGGACAGTCCCTTCTGTATTCCCAGATCAGAAAGTCTGTCTACAGCCTTGCTGGCTCCTGCCATTCAATAGCCCTGCTGTCTTCCCTATGCAGCTTCTGTTATGTTGGTGATGGTCTTTCGGTGGTGGTGGTGGTGGTACTGGGGATCAGATTGAGGGATTTATACATGGTAGGCAAGAGCTCGATCACTGTACTATATGCCCAGTTTCACTTTGCAAACCTCGTGTGGCGGTTTGAAGATGTATGGCCCCCATGTGTTTGAAGGATTGGCTCATAGGGAGTGGCACTATTAGGAGGTGTGGCCTTGTTGGAGGAAGTGTGTCGCTGTCAAAGCAGGCTTTGAGGTCTCATGTATACTCAAGCCATACCTAGTGGGACAGTTCACTTCCTGTTGCCTATGGATCAAGATGTAGAACTCTCAGTTCCTTCTCCAGCATCATGTCTGCCAATATGTCACCCCACTCCCTGCTGTGATGATAATGGAGCAAACCTCTGAAATTGTAAACTGCCCCAATTAAATGTTTTCCTTTATAAGAGCTGCTGTGGTCATGGTGTCTATCCACAACAGTAGAAACCCTAACACACCTCAGTTCTGTATTTCTAACATTCTTCATCCCTGTAATCTAAAACCATTCTTTATTTCTCCTTTCAGTTTATGAGATGTCGAGCAGTTGTGTCCCCTCTATGTGCCTGGTTAAGTTTTTTTTTTTTTAATGTGTACTTCTGTGTGTCTGTATGTGAGTATGTGCATGTGAGCAGGTGCTCACGGAGGACAAAGGCAGCTGATGCCAGGGAGCTGGAGTTACAGGGAGTTTACCCAGCATTGGCACCTCTTAGCTGCTAAGAAGCCACAGCTCTTGAATCTCTGTTCCAGTCCACCTTGTGAGGCATCCCCAACCTGTCCATTTCCACAGAAGCCCTGTGATTTATAAAGACATCTGGTCTTTCCTTTTACTTCAGAAACACAGTTGTGCTCATGAAACTCCCACACTCAGACAACCTTGCCTTTCTGTCTGAAGGCTAATTGTCCCCCTTTTTAGGTCTCCTAGGCGGCAGGGGCCCTAGCTTCCAGTCCCAGGCAGTTTCTGAAGTAGTCTGGGGTACCTCACAGATGCAGCATGGCCGGGGCTGCACGGGGAATGTAAGTCTGACTTCAGCACAATTCTGCCCGAGAAAGAGGAGACCACCTGCGGGGCAAATGAGCCCCAGGAATCACCATTCCACCAGAGTTCTTGCAGATGGCCTGATTTGGAAAAGGTGTGCAGAAAATCTTTGAAAGACAGCTGCTGTTATGTACGGCATTTGGAAGTCTGTGCCTCGCCATCCTGTGTTGGTTTTGTTAAAGCAGCATCATTCGCTCCCCTCAAAGTCCAGCTCTCCTTTCTTATCATTAAAACAATTATTAGATCCTAATTTCAGATTATTGGTTCCCCTTTCCTCCTTCTCAAGTACGATTAGCTATCAAGTCCTGGGATGTCCTCTTTCCCATTCTTGTGTCACTATTTTAATGCGAACCTTATTGCTCCTTACATCATGTCTGATCTATTACATTATAATCCCTATATTTAAATGGATTCCTTGATGTCTACTGCACGTGAGTGCCGAGTCTATGCATGTCCCCCTTTATTTGCACACTGGTGCCTTTCCTGGCTCACCATGATCTTCACATAGCACCAAACTACATAATTAACTCATTACCTTAATTTGTATTTCCTTCCATTAGAGATTAATTTAGTGTCTGTGGTGCACTGTGCATCATCCTTGGATCAAGAGAGACAGAAGCAAACACCAGACCTATTTTCTCCTTGCCTTTTAGAGAAGAGTTGACATTAGAGATCAATGTTCAGAAAAAAGATCTACCTATAGAAGCATGTTATGAATTGGGGTGGTCAGTAAAGTGCATCGAATATAGAGTGGTCCCTATACTCTCGTAAAAGGCAGGCAAAGCACAGTAGGGTGTCTGCAGTCCCAGCACTGTGAGGGCAGAGACACACGACAGTTCCTGGGGATTGGTGGCCAGTCAGTCTAGCTGAGTCAGTGAACTCTAGGCCCAGTGAGAGATCCTGCCTCAGAAAATCAGGTGGAGGGTCAGGTGGTGGTGCACACCTTTAATCCCAGAACTTTCCAGGAAAAGTCAGGCTGATCTCTGTGAGTTTGAGACCAGCCTTGTCAGTCAGGGCTACATAGAGAAATCCTGTTTCACCACCCCCCCCCAAAATAACAGAAAAAGAAAGAAAGAGAAAGGTGAGATAAATCGAATAAGACACCTGCCATTGACCTCTGGCTTCTTGCATGTACATACACACTTCGCACAAGAAACAAACTTAATGCCTAGGTTCCTAGGACGGTTCCCCCAAAATACATTTTAGCTGAGATGACAAAGGAGTACTGTGTGAGTAAAGGGGCTGCACCCTTAAGGAGCATTGTGTGGAAAAGACTCACGCATGTGGGGAAGAAGACTGACATGCCTGGGTGCCGGGGGAGACACAAGAGCACAGGAGAGGTCAAAGGCAGGAAGGTCACCGGGGCCAGACTGTGCAGTGTTGAGGAATTTGGGTTTTATTATAAAAGCAATGGGGAATCACAGCAGGTCTGGAGAACAGGAATGCAATAATCTATTATGTTTCAAAACCTGCAAAATGTAGAAGGATTGAAGAAAAGCTGGCTGGGTGTAAAATGGGAGAGCTGTGTAGGTAAGAGCCAGTGGTGGCTGAGACCATGGTGGGGTCCGTGACACGGACAGAAAAGGGAAAGAAACCCAGACCCAATAGAGAAGGAGGTTGGGGTTTAGAGGTCTTCACGAGAGAAATGAGGCAGAGGGAAGGGGAACATAGGAGTATTTGGATGTCCAAGCTTTCATCACAAACAACAGAGGAGACTGATTTGGACCTCAGAAATCAAAGGACAGAAGAGGGACTGAAACCCAGCGTGTAGTGAGGATGCTGGGGTCCAACACAGCTATTTCTGAGAGGGCGAAGGGAAGATGAGCCGTACAGCAGTTTTGTCTCAGTCCTGTGAATTTGGAAGTCAGTGAGAAGACTCTGAGCTCTGCTCTCTCTAGCTGGTCCATGGTGTGGCATGTAATTTCACATGGGCAAACTGACCAGTACCAAGAATAGTCGAAAGCAATAAGGTCCTTTGTTTTTGAGCTCCGCAGAACCGCAAAGCGTCTCCTGACCAAGAGATTAGTGTCAAATACACGACATCTGGGCCACCTGCTGTGAGACAGCACCAGATATTCTGGGAAAAAGCCATTTTTGCCTCCCTTAAATTAATTCCTGTCAAGGTGGGCTTCTCATTGAGCTGGTTTTTCGGGTAAAGGTCCCTTGCTACAGAACCTTGTCACAAGTTAGTTGGCCTGCTGTATGGCGAGCAGGCAGACTTGGGTCCCACAACAACAGCACTTGTCCTGGAATTCCTGAGAGGTGCCAGTGTGAGACATAAACTTGGCATTGACTGACCCATTTGGTAACTGAGACCATGGAGGTAGAGGTGGAGAAGAAAGAGACAGTGGTCATGGCCTGGGCCCGAGCCTCAAGGAACAGCAATGTGGAAAGTTGAGTAGAGAAGAAAGACCTCACAGAGGAAAGGCCAACATGTTATTGAGAAAGCTAAGGGGAGAATCTGCACTAAGTAGGGCAGGATGGGTGAGTTGGGGTGGCCCTGCATTGGGTGAAGGAAGGCAAGCTGTGGATTATTGAATCATTGATGGCCATTACAATAATTTGCTGTCTTAGTTAGGGTTACTATTACTGTGATGAAACACCATGACCAAAAGCAACTTGGGGAGGAAAGGGTTTATTTCCCTCACAATTCCATGTAATAGTTAATTGTCAAAAGCAGCGAGGGCAGCAACTTAAGAAGGGTAAGATTATCTGGAGGAAGGAGTTTATGCACAGGGCCAGTGAGAGGTGCATTTCTTAGCTTGCTCCTGATGGCTTGCTCAGTCTGCTGTCTTAGAGACCCTGGGACAGCCAGCCCAGGGATGGTGCTGCCCACAATGTGCTGGGCCCTTCCCCACCAATCACTAATAAGAAAGTGCTCTACAGGCTTGTCTGCAGCCTGATCTTATGGAGACATTTTCTCAGTTGAGGTTTCCTTCTCTCAAATGACTCTAGCCTGTGTCAAGTTGACATTAAACTAGCCAGCACATTCATCAGAAGTCTCTTAGTTGGTACCATGCTCTGAGACCCCCTCACATGCTGGCTTATTTTCATTTTGTAGTGCTGAGGGTTGACCTCAAGGCTTTACATGCTAGGTAAGTACTCTAACAGCCTCAGCTGATATTTGAAGACATTGTATATAAATAGAATATAGAATATTCTAGGCTCTGACAAAGAGTCATACATTTTCCACTGCATTCTTTTGTCCTGGATTTCTTCATGCTAGCACACTGTAATTCTGCCTGGTGCTGTGTTTTCCGCAGCTAGCACCCCTCCCCACCCCACTAGAACATTATAACTTAAGTCATGCAGTATGTAACACCTTGGACCAGACTCTTCCACTTCAAGAAAAATATTTGAAAAATCACTCTTGCTGTTGCATAAGTCAACAGCTCATTGCCTTTTGTGATTGAATGGTGCTTCATTGTGTGATCATACCCAAAATTGTCCATTGCAAGGCTGATAATCAAGTTGGTTATCATCTATTTCTGTTGATCGTGAAGAGAGCTATTAGAAGATTTGCATGTAGGTTTAGCCTAAATATAAGGTCCTTTCCCTTGGGGGTGGGATGGCTGGGAGCCATGTTTCTCTATATAACCATCAGCATCTTGATGACTAGTAGTTTGCTGAGGTCATATGGCAAAAATAGGAGCAGGGAAGGTTAAGAAGCAAGGGGGAGTTGAGGTCGTGGGTACAGAATGCAAAGCAAGGTTTCAGAGTATTTCAGGTAATTTGTGAATCGAGCTCCATTTGGAGGTGGCTGGGAGGTTTAGGGAGATGGGCTTGCAAAAGACAAAAGATACTTAAGTGTGTTGAATAATGGTGGGAAGGAAAAGGGAGACGGGGAGGTGAGGGAAAGAGCAGGATGCTGGGAGACAGGATCGATAGTGTCTGAGAAGGATAGAACACTGACTTTTTAAGGAAGCAGCTCCTATAATTCAATGGGTGAACCTTTCCAAGGCTGCATTTGACCTTCATTTGGCTTCTTCGGGGACAGGGGACTAGCTCAACCCTTTCAGACTCCTTGGCCTGTCTAGGCTGCCTTGCAAAGCCATCATGCACATGCTGGTTTTCCTTGTCCAGTGATGGTGAGGCATCTGCCAAGAAGTAGTAAAGCTATATGTTTAGCAGCTTGTTCATTTTTATCCCAGAAGGATACTTTGCCTCATTTTCCACAAAACACCCTTGTAATGTTCATATTTGATCTCTCGTGATACTCACCACTTGGGGCACCCAAGAGTCTGTAGGCCATAAGCTTGGTGGTCAGGGACATGGTTATGAAAATTCCCTTAATGTTGAACATTTGGGGGATTTTTAAACTAGCTTGATAGCATAAACATACTTCCTTGGTAGCGATCCTGACATTGACCCCTAATAATTAGAGGCACTTGTGGATTTCCTCTAACTTATTAATGAGTAAAACAGACTATCTGTTTTCTTTGTATACTAAAAAATGGTTGTGAAAATAGTGACATAAAATAAAACCAGCATTTATGTTAACCACAATGATGAGGCTGTAAGTTGGTAGGCATCTTATTTAGGAAGTTATGTGTGGTTTTAAGGCTTTCAGTGAAATACCTGAAGTGACTGTAGATAGTCATTCAGGTTCCATAAAACCTCACACTGACACCTTGCAGAGCAATTTGTACCAGGACAGATAATAACACACTTAGCTATGGTATTTCAGATCTAGTACTTTGTGGAATGGCTCTGTACAGAGGAGCATACTGCAGCAATCTTATCTTACTATCCATGCAAACACTAGGGATTTTAAGTCAGAAACATAATTTTTCAGTTTCAGAAAGGACCTTGAGAAGGTCTTAATCTGACAGAAAAAGAAAAGAATTCTGTAGGCAGAAACCTGGGCTGTGAATACTGAAATAGCCTAAAAGTTTTAATGACCTTTGGCTCTTATTCTCTCATTTGTGATTCATACGACAAGCCAGATGCCCCTTTGAGAAGGTCCTATTATCTATCCCAAGACCTAAGAATGTTGTCAACAGGTCTGTGATTAGAAAGCTGCTCCTGGATTTTGGCTTTGATCCATTTCTTCAGGGAAAGCACTCTACTGGAATCCCCCGTGGATTGGACCAGTCCTCCCAGTCAACATGCTCATGGCCTACACCCACACATGTTGTTGGGGAGGAGCCCCAAAGAGATACTGATCCACTGTGGTGTGAGTCATTGATAATAATTTTATATATTTTATATTTCAATATTTTATATATCAATTTTATATTTCAATATTATATTATATTTCAAATATTATATTTCAATATTTTATATATTTGGAGAGTTGATGATGTACATGGAAAAGCTTCTAAGTTCCCGAGCCCCAGCACATGAGCAGCATCTCTCTAGAGAGGCAGAGGAGAGAGCAAGGTGAAGGTAGAGTGGTTGGGAATGTGCTAAACTAAAGAAGTAGAGAAACGTGGGAGTGGAAATGGCTCCCAGAGCAGGGCAAGAAGACAGCCCTACATATACCAACATCGCTGACTTTCTGACCATCATCCTTGCTCTAGTTGGCTTCCTTTACTGTATCAAACACTTGAGATACTCAGCTTACTCAGGGAAAATACTAATTCCTATCTTTAGAGTTTTGAGTTCATGGCTGGATAGTTCTGTTGCTTTGAGGGCTGCAGAAAGAAACTCTCACAGAAAAGATCATTCAGTGAGCATGATAAGGGGCTCACCTCATGGCTTAGAAATCACCAGGCAAAAGTTGGGAGCATGGGGGGGTGAGGAGAAGGGGAGAGGGGGAGAGAGAAGGGAGAAGGGGAGGGTTGGGGAGACCTGGGGGGAGTGGGATGTCTGAGATGGAGGAAGGACAGATATGGGAGCAGGAAAGAAGATATCTTAATTAAGGGAGCCATTTTGGGGTTGGCAAGAGGCTTGGCTC
>LOEQ01000430.1:194929-213752 GCA_001685075.1 Bramus lutescens | reverse complement strand
AGCCTGGATGGAGGGGAGAGGGCCTTGGACTTCCCACAGGGCAGGGTACCCTGCCCTCTCTTAGGGCTAGAGGGAGAGTAGGGGAACGGGAGGGAGATGGGAGGAGGGGACGAAGTGGAAATTTTGAATGGTATTATTTATAAAGCAATAAAAATTTAAAAAAGAAGTGAAGGTGGACAGAGAAGAGGCTAGGCCTCCACGATCTCCTTAGTGGGTACACTTTCAGTGAGCTAAAATTTCCTACTATTCTTAAAGATTCCACCACCTCCCAATAGCGACAAACTGGGGACCGAGCCTTGAGCAAATGTGTTTGGATGAGAATATTCTCTCTTCAGGGAAATGTCATTTTTGACCCAATCTTTAAAATTTATCCTATATAGTCTAGGGGCTGGGTTGCTGGACTATATGGCATGGGAATG
This sequence comes from Bramus lutescens, assembly GCA_001685075.1. NCBI lineage: Eukaryota > Metazoa > Chordata > Mammalia > Rodentia > Cricetidae > Bramus > Bramus lutescens. The sequence continues at coordinate 213,333 of LOEQ01000430.1, read as the reverse complement.
GACAAGTGACCAAGAGAAAGACTACTTTGAAATGATAAGACTCAGAAATACCATCTCAGGTATCCACTCTGAGATGGACATTTGCACTGTGGATAGTGGATTACTATCTTCGCAACACACTCTTGGTAATTCTTCTGCATCCAAGAATAATTAATACACAACACCAAACTTCCTGACGTGAATGTATAAATGGGAAAAGTGTTGAAATCTGTCACCATGAGCAAGAAGACTGCTGTGACAGAATGAGTTCATGTATGACTTAGGTTATGCAAATATTTTCTGTAAATAAAATTCTATGAGTAAATGAATGTCAGGAATAAGGATTTGTATCTCCTATGGAATAAAGCAGGACCAAGTAATGGGAACGACAATGGGATATACACCCTTTGCTATACTATTCTGACACTAATTTAGTCACTTAAATATTCTATTTTCCAAGAACTGCTCATGTAGAGAAAATCTGGGGTAACCAAAGAGGATCATGATGCAAGAAGCTCGTGAATTTGCATGCCTTTAGTTAAAAAAATGGGAAGTATATAAAACTCAACTCAAATTCTTAGAGAACCAATGAATGTAAAACAGTTTAGAAGAATCCTTACATTCTTTTGTTCTGATGAAATGCCTAAGAGAAAGTTTTTTCTGTTATTGAAAATAGGTGTTTTTCATACAATATATTCTGACTGTTGTTTCCCCTCCCCCAACTCCTCTCCAATCTTCTCCACCTCCACTTCCATCCAGATCCACTTCCTCCATTCCCTCTCTTGTTAGAAAACAAATAGGCACCAAAAAAAATAGTAAAATAAAACAAAATAAAAAAACAAACTGGAACAGGACAAAACAAACGGAAGAAAAAGAGCCAAGGAAAAAGCACAAAACCCACATACAGATGCACACACAGAAATACCATAGAAATCCAAATCCAGAAACCATAGTATATACACAAAACACATGTAAAAAAAAAGCCTGGAAAAAGGATTATGAGACAAAGAACCTCCAAAAATGTCAGTGAGATAGATTTTTGTTGGGCTTCTACTGCTGGGCATAGTGCCTGCCCTTAAGAGCTTTGAACACCCAGGGAGACACTGTTGGAGAAGACTAATTTCTCACTTGGGAGTGGTTATCAATTGGAGATCGCTTCTGGGTCAGGATTGAGGCTTGTGCTCACTTCCCCTCTTAGCTCTTAGTGCTGGGCCCCAGCTTTAAAAGGTGAGAAGATGGAGTGCAGTTCATGGAACCAGAAGTTTAGGCTCGTGGACATCTGCTTCATTGCTCCAAAGCTGTGCTGAAGCATGTGATGAGCAAAGCTTCCGACAGGTGCCAGAGCAAGAGAAAGGAGAAGGGTCTGGGGACAAGATACAGCCCCCAAGTCCGTGTTTCCAAGGACCTACTCCCTTCAACTAGGTTCCACCTGCCACGTTTTCATCACCATCAAACAGTAAACCCATGGAGGGGCCCAGAACTCTTACATTCCAGTCACTTCCTCCAAGCCCCACCTCTGTAGTCTGCTGCACCGGGGGACAAGCTTTCAACACACGAACCTTTGGGAGGACCCTTCGTAAGCAAACTATACCAAGTAGCTTTGGCCAACTCTCGCTACAGGAGCAGCACAAGTCAATCCCCTGGAAACAGACTGTTCTCATAGACATGTCAAGAAAGATTCTGAAACAGCTTTCATCAGGCCAGTATTTAATATGATCTTCATACTAAAAATCTTTCAAAGTATTGAAATTCTAATTTTCTTTTAAAAAATAGACTTATTTACTTTAATTGCATACATATAAATGTTTTGCCTGCATGCGTATGCATACCATGTGTATGCCTGGTGGTTCAGGAGGTCCGAACAGAATTTTGGGTCTCCAGAAATTGAAATTACAGATAGTTGTGAGCCACCATGTGAGTGTAAGAACCAAACCTGGATACTCCATAAGAACAGCAAATGCTTTTAGCCACTGAGCCGTCTATCTAGTCCCCAAACTACATCTCTTGTACTGATTTAAGGTTTCCAACTCATTCAGACTCTTCCTTCCACCCTGGCTGGTATCAAACCTTTCTTTGCCTGCTGGGGAAGTGCCACTTAAATAAATTGGCTGAATTTGGAAAACACAATCATACACAAGTCTTCAGATAAGATGGAGGCATTTCCCCCAGTCTCGATGGATGATTAGGAGAATGAAGATAAACAAGGCAATGGGCTGGTACACTAATCCTGTACCAAGTCAACTCTCAGTGCCTCCTGGACAGATGATAGCACAGTTCATACTGAAGCCACATAGGAAGCCCAGGCTTGAGGAGTCGGAACTCTTGGGTCTTGTAACTCTTGGGCCTGTAAATCCATCCTGGGAAACTTGGAGCAAAGACAAAACTGCATTTTTTTGATGTCTCTTTCTGTCTTCTTTCAGTCCTGCTGATAAAACTCCTATTTTTAGGACTAATTTGTATATTTGAGCTCGCAAAGGCATTCCTAATTCTCTCTTCTTCCCTTCATTAACATTTGGCATATCTATTTTAAAAATATACACTCCCTAGTAAAGCCAATTATGACATGCACAAAAGATTAGTCAGAAAATATGAAATTTTGGAATTGTTCCAAGTTTACTTGGTCTACATCATTGATGAAATTCAGGACTCTTCTAAGAATGACAGCAGAAATCAATCTAGAATTACTCCTAAGTTAAAATCTGCTGCACATGGAATTTTCCAAAGGAATATAGGAAATAATTAGATCAACAGCGACTTAAAGGCCTTTGCTGACATGAAAATATTCAGGCTAATATCAGTATGATAATGAATGCATGTCTGTACTCTCAGAACAGGGGGGAAGTTACCCAAGTTGGAACCCTGTCAGAAGCAATAGGAATTGCTCAGTTTGTTCCACTGCCAAAGGCAGAGCCAGCCCTGGAAAAAGCTCCCGTTTGCTGAGTCTCCTTTCAGGGCCACTCTACTGGGTTTAAGTGACTTGCATTAAGTACTTATTGCTACCAATCACCATTTTGGCTGCTGAGGATACAGAGGAAAAGAAAATCGAACAAAATCCATGGATGGTGGGGTATATGTTGGAATAAGGAGTACATTATAACAAAATGTATTATTACCAAAGTAAGTCAGGCAGTGGTGGTGCATGCCTTTTAACCCAGCGCTTGGGAGGCAGAGGCAGGGGGATCTCTGTGAGTTTCAGGCCAGCCTAGTGTATAAACTGAGTTCCAGGACAGCGAAGGCTGGGGAAACCCTGTCTCAATAAAAATCCAAACCAAACCAAAACAAACCAAACTAAAACAAACAAACAAACAAACAAACAAAAACCCAATGTAAGAGCAACACACACTTAAGGTCAAATAATGCTATGCACTGTAGAAGAACACAATGCAGAGGAAATAGGAAATGCGTGCTTAGAGACATTTGCTATTTAAGACCAGATGGCAAGGGAAGGTCAGCTGCAAAGATGACATCTTGGGCAAAGACCCAAAGGGCATGGGAAAAATAGTTAGGGATGTGTTCACATATTCCAAGATGTAATTTGGCAAATTTCTTTTGCAAAACAGCACTCTGTACATAAAAATAGACTTAATTTTGTGATATAGAGATTTATACCCGTTGCCAACTTATTAGCTTTAGAATCAGCTAGGAGATTGGTGAAGGTCCAGCAGTCTGGGTATGTCCAGAAGGGCATTTCTAGAGAGGATTAACTGGGGAAGGAGACCACACCCTGAGTGTGTGTGGCACTTCTAGGCAGGGGCCTTAGAGTAAAAGAGGGAAAGAGAAAGCAAGGCAAGGGCATTAGGTCCTCTCTGCTTCTCCATCTGACACATGTCCCCACCGCCACGATGCTCTTCCCAAGTGCATGGGACAAACACCTGTGGGCTGAGTACTCTGAAACCATGAGCCAGAATAAGCCCCCCTTTTCCTTAAGTTGTTCTGCAGGAAATTGATCACAGCAGTGAGAAAGTAACACAAACGCTTTCCCAGGGTCTACGAACGTTAATATCATTCAAAAGCTTAAGTCAGGACATGAACTAAAAATTATTAAGTGTTTTCTCTTGTTTTATTTTATTGTATTTTTTCACAAAGTCAGGGCCTAGAGAGTTGAAGCAATCAGCCAGAGATTAGACAAATAGTGACTCATAGGGCTTGCATTTGAATTGGGGGCAAGGTGACCGTCAGGTCCAGGAGAAACTCAGGACAAATGGCTAACTGTGCTGCCTACTGACAGACAAGACCACACTGGCTTCCAGGCTCACTCGGTACCTGTGGCTCCCCTCACCCCACCCCTACCCTAAACTTCTCCAGCTTATGGGCTTCCCTTCCCCCAACTTCTCATTTCTACATAACCCTGCCATTCAGTTCAAGTTCTCTCTCTCTCTCTCTCTCTCTCTNTCTTGTAGACCAGGCTGGCCTCGAACTCCCAGAGATCCTCCTGCCTCTGCCTCCCGAGTGATGGGATTAAAGGTGTGTGCCACCACTGCCAGGCCAAGTGCTCCCTTGTGACTCTCTCTTGCACTCTTTCATGGCTCCCTCTCTCTAGCCCCTCTCTCTAGCCCCTCTCTCTTGGTCTACTGGCCACGTGTAGTCCACTACTCTCTCTCCCTGCTCTGGACTCTTCCAAATCCTCTGGCTGTACTCTCCCTCATAGCTACAGTAGAAACCCTCTACTCAGCCACACCTTGGCGTGTTGTGTCCTTACTTTAACAGGAGGTTGTGGTTGCAGTGAGGTTTACTATGGACATCTGTGGAGTTAGAATCGTAATCAGAGCAGTTAGAGGAAGGCGGAGGCCCTCTCCTAACGCCCCTCTCTTCTACAGAACTTGGGTTCTCATGTATCTTTTAATTCTGTGTAAGATGAAAAGTTATAAAAAGGCAGCAAAGATGCCAAACAAACAACGGACACTAAAAGTTGTTGCAGCTCAAGGAGCATTAGTACAAAGGCCCAGCTGGTGCCCAGGGCAAGCACATTGAATTCCTTAGCAGTGAATTTACCCACAGTTCCATTAGTCATCTGCAGCAGAGTACGAAGGGCAAGTGGATTAAAGACCCACGGCCCTTGACAACAGAAACCTTTTCATCTTCCTTTGTGAACTCTGGTCACCTGTGCCACATATTTGTTAGTATGTCTGCTATCTGCCAAAGCCAGGTCTACTGTAGACTTGACTTTGTGAAGTCAAAGTGTCCCCTGGACCCAGAAGGATGAGGTTTCAGTTTTCACAGGAAGCACAAGTGAGAGTGAACTATTTCCCGCATGCTCCAAAAACCTTTCATGATTGTAACTTAATGCACAAGAACATTCAAAAGGCTAAGCTTAAATACGAGGGGCGAGCTGGGTGTGGTGGCACAAGCCTGTAATCNCAGTGCTTGGAGGCAGAGGCAGGCAGATTTCTGTGAGTATGATGAGGGCAACCTGGTCTACACAGCGAGTTACAGTCAGGGCTACATGACACTGTCAAAATAAATATATAGAAATAAAAGGTGGGGCTTTGCCATCTTTCCTCCAGCCGGGCTATAGCTCTTACCATGAAGTTCGAGCTGTGCAGTTTCAGTGGGTACCAGGTCTGCCCCAGACAGGCCACACTACGCCAGGACTGAGGGGAAGGTTTTCCAGTTTCTTAATTTAAAATGCGTGTTTGCATTCCTTTCCAAAATGGAATGCTGGGCAGATAAACTGGACTGTCCTCTACAGAAGAAAACACAACAAAGGACTGTCAGAAGAAATTCAAAAGAAAAAAGAACTGGTCACCCTGTCAAATTCCAGCAGGCCATCACTGGTGCATCCCTTGCTGATATAATGGTTATGAGGAATCGGAAACCAGAAGTTAGGAAAGCCCAGTGAGAGCAGACCATCAGAGCCACCAAGGAAGCAAAAGGCTAAGCAGGCATCCAAGAAGACAGCAATGGCTGCTGCCAAGGTCCCTATAGAAGCAGCACCTAAACAAAAGGCTGTGAAGGCTGTGAAGGTCTCTGCTCCCCCAGCTGGTGGAAAACACTAACTTGGTAGATCAGAGTTTGAATAAAGACTTACTTCTAACTCTTAAAAAAAAAGGCAGGAAGTGACAGCATTAGCGTGCAGGAAGCACAGGAAGTGAAAGCACTGGTCTACAGGAAATGAAAGCACTAGTCTACAGGAAGCACAGGAAGTGAAAGCACTAGTCTACATAAGCACAGGAAGTGAAAGCACTGGTCTACAGGACTCACAGGAAGTGAAAACACTGGTCTACAGGAAGTATGAGAAGTGAAAGCACTGGTCTACAGGAAGCACGGGAAGTGAATGAAAGCACTAGTTTACAGGAAGCACGGGAAAACACCAGGAAGGAGTTCTGTTAACATGAGAAAGTCTTGCTGAGTCAGGCTGTCTCAAGGTTCTCAGCAGGAGCTAGCCCAGTGTTTTTCCTAGCCTCTCACCCCAGCTTTTATGTCTGTCTCTTTCAGAACATGAACAAAATTTCTTCCTTGGTTGTTTACTGACACTTACATGCCACGTCCTCTTTAGACATTCTTACAAACCTGACATTACAGTAGCTATCTAAGATCTCTATTTAAAATACTAGCCTGGGTTCTCCATCCTTATCTTTAGCCTTTGTGAACAGCAAATAAATAATCAGGAGGGATAATCTGGGCACTGAACATTCTGTCACAATGTATTTGTTTTAACTGTTGTCTGTTTTTGAATTAAAAGCATGGAATACATTTCATAGCATTATCAAACATTCAGGAGAAACGTCAGCTCATTCACAACACAGTTATTTCCCCTAGTCTCTTAAAAAATAGCTTCATATTCCACTGAAAAATTAAACCCCAAGAAATATGTAGAAAACTTTAAGACAGAATTTTCTCCCTAATCACTGTCATATTGATCCCCAATACTATAATCTCTGCAATCCAGGCTCCACTTGCTAAAGAACAATTGACAGATCTTAAGATAAAGACAACCATTGTGTTCTCCACGAGAAGAATGAACTTGGTAAGCTATTAGTGCCGTAAGATTGTAGGAATGTTTAATTTGCTTGCTTCAAAGAACAAGCTGCTCCTTGAAGACCCTGTCCACACTCCAAATATACATAACAGGCTAATGTGCTGCTTAGAAATAATTTTTATTTACACATTAAGTCAAATATCCTCAGCCTCGTTGAAATCACTGTGCAAAGTTGAAAGAAGTTCAATTGTTCTTTCTTTTAGAATCTTAAATTTGAGATGAGCCTTTCTTCTTAATGGTAATTAGTGATGTTTCATAGAAATAGTAAATCACAGGGGATGTATCTAGTTTCATGGATGACTGAGGCAGATTCTAATCAGGACTGATGACCTAATGTTTGAGAAAGGACTATTTCTGGGGGAATCCATTAATGACTTGTGAAAACAGATGTACCTCTAAACAATGCTAGTCATGCCAAGGACACTATGTCCCTTCTTTTTCTTCCATCCCTCAAATAAACCAAAGACAGACATTGGCTTAGTGTTGCATAAACAGATGAAGCAAAGTGCTTTTGGCGTCACCAGCTCTATGATGACCTCTTCTCCCTCATTTTACTGCGATTTCTCTAGACCAGACACACCTATTAGACACCATTCCCCCTCCCAAAAATGAGGAGGGAGGCCAGCAAGATGGCTCAGCAGATAAAAGCACTGATGGCCAGTGGATGAGTCCCAGAATCCACATGAGGAAGCCAGATGCAGTACCAAGCACCTGTGAACCCATCATTCTTAGAGCGAGATGGGAGTCAGACACTGGAGAACTGTCCGGAAGCCTTCAAGCTAGCTAGGCCAGACTATGCAGTACAGCCGCAGAAACGAGAGACCCTACCCTATCTCAGCAAGACTGAAGGAGAAAACCCAGGAGTGGTCCTCTGACTTCCACAGGCACACCTGAGCATGTGTGGGCAAGCACACACACAGATGAATTACATAGCTAAATAAATCAATATTGAAAAAATGGCAGAGGGAAAATGAAGCCTTGGAAATCAGGGCGTTTTGATTAGGAGTATTTTGGTAGCGACAGGAGCTCATCTGAAATAGCTCAGATATGGTCAGTCACGTGCTTAGATAAACCTGGATACACAGAACATTCTGGCTGAAAGCCATATGCACTCAACTCCAAGTCCCAATTTTCAGAGCAACTGTTGCTGTTTTAGTATTTCAGTTTACTTGGGCCTTGGCATTAGGGATGCAAATATTTCTATGGGAGTGATGTTTGCAAGTCACAGAGATTCAGACTAAGTCTGTACCCTGATGCCAAATGCTATCTGTAACTATCATGAGGGCTGCCTCTCTCTATTTGCAATAGCCAATTTTCTAGATACATAAAAATGTTTTTTCATAAAATGGGTAATTTCTTAGCCAGGATTGATCAAAGAGCTTTTTTGGGCCACATGCTTCAATATTTCAAAGGAATGAGAATAATCAGACTTTATTTATATTTAAATTGGCTTATTTTAGTGCCTTTTCCTGACACTATAATACTGTTAGGGGATCTTTAGCATCACAGCACTTATTTTCTACAGTAAGTAGAGATTATTATTTTGCAGAGAGAGAGAGAGAGAGAGAGAGAGAGAGAGAGAGAGGGAGAGAGAAATGACAAGAAGTCGCTGTTGAATAAGCAGTGCATTATGGGAGGTTTGTGGTACGGACAGAATTTGGATAAGGCCTTGGCTTTCCTGCATGCCAATTTCCTTGTGGTAAACCACTTGTTGGGTCATTTGAAAGAAATAAATCTGTGCACATGGAAATGGATGTGATTCCTGGGATGTCCATGGGTCAGGCTCAGGGAGTATCAGGAAATACAGAGTCACCTACCATCACCCTGAGATCTTGAATTCCAAGCACTAGAGAGATGGAGAAGAGCTAGCTGGGCTTCCAGGAGTGACTGCAGGAACAACCCCAAGAGGAAGTAACTTTTCTTCATAGCTACCCACACAGAATGTAAGCTACACTCTCGGGATCCAAGGTGGCTCTCACATCTCTCTCCACTCTTTTAAAATGTAGTATGTTCTCAGAGCAGCAGAGCTGTGTGCTCAGCAGTAAACACAGAACAACCACTCACTACTGACATTTAGTCAGCAGGAAAGGAACCCCATGGAAATCATGGGTTGACCAGGTTAGTCTGAGAGTACCCCCAAACAGCACAAGCTGCCCACCAACCCGCCCCAAGTGTCAATGAGAAAATACTAGTTGTACGATATGGTAGGTCACACCTTCTGGGGGGCCTCCCGTTTCCCAAATGATTCCTCATGGACAACTTCATCTGCTTTAAATAGAAGGAAAAAAAATCCAAGATTTTTTTTTAAAGGTTAGACTATCTTTGGTAGTGACCTCTCAGAATTAAAACAAACAAAAGAAACAAACTAGGTTAGTTAATAAACATCATAATAAGAATAGATGAAGTGATTTTAGATTTGAGAAAGAAGCAACATTTTTTAGGCATTAGGAAAACCGCAGAGTGAGGCTATCATAAAGACCTAGTAATCAATCAATCCTCAACGTGCCACTGAATGAAATGGAGAGGAAGAAAACACTGGGAACATAAACTAAAAATATACGCTAGAAATATTGGTAAAATGTCTTTTTATCAGATGTGAAAATATTATAAGCTAATGACTGCATTTGAACACCAGATGGGAAGTGCAGAGACCACCTGACAATCCTTGCATCCAACCCTTCCTCAGCAAGAGTGTGACATCTTAGTATCAAGTCCCACTAAAAATACCTCTTAAAGAGTTGTAAAATTGATTCACACTGTTTAGAAAGCATCCTGATTTAGAATAGTGTCTTCCAGGAGAGTTTGTTCTTACGGGGAGGTCTGCTATAATGCAGGGAATGAAGTGCCTGTGTTGGAATTTGGGACTGCACTGGACATACAAGGAAGTTGTATGCATGTGTGTGTGTGAGTGTGAGTTTGTGTGTGTGTGAGTGTGAGTCTGTGTGTGTGAGTGTGAGTTTGTGTGTGTGAGTGTGAGTCTGTGTGTGAGTGTGAGTTTGTGTGTTTGTGTGTGTGTCTAAGGGAGGATGATGCAGAGCAGAAGATGAAGGATGATGTGAATCTCCTGAACTCCCACCAGAGTCAGAGAGTGAGGAAAAAGCAGACAGGAAGGCTCCGGACACTGTAGGGAGAGATGAGGAATGAGACAAAAAAATCTAGAGAGTAAAAGGAAAAGAAAAGGAAGCCATCAACTCTCAGAGAAATGTCATGTACCGTCCCCTGGCCTTTCTTTTTCTGTTTGATTTTTTTTGGCATTTTTATGACAAAAAATGATTTTTCACCAATAGATTGTTACGGAGAAACCTATGACTGGAAAGAAAGGAAACAAAAGTCTGTATGGGCAGAAAAGGGAACTGTCTACAAGACAGAAAACAATTTTTAAGTTACATTTTTAAAAACCTTTATATGGACAGCCTGATGGAGAGAGATGCCAATGTGGGTTACCTTCACTGCTGTTGCGGTTTTGTCTGCTGTCTATAGTACCCATTTCATCCTGAACTTCAGAACAAAAACAAACAGTGGAATCCGCTGAAGTAGGCTCCTACCTACAGCAGGCCCCTCACTTACCCCAGAGTAGAAACCTCGCTGATTCGTAAGGCAACTATGGCTTTCAGTTACTCACCAGAAAACAACAATACTGTATTTATTTCTCCTTCTCTGATTAACTGGCCAATCTTAGAAGTCGGGCACCTGTACTAAATTGGGGCTCATCAAGACATTCTTCTCTCCTGAATAGGATTTTCATTTTCAAAATAGGTGTACACCTTTCTTTTTTGTTTTCATTGAGAGTCATAAAATAATTTTGATAAATTACTTCTTATTGAACAATTATGTATATTGAATTCTAAGGTTACAGTAAGATAAAAAGGTCAATATTCTACTTTTCTTGTTATTTTTCCAAATACATTTTAAAATTGTCCCCTCTCTTTCCCTTGGTGCTATGCTTCCTCTGTCCACCTGCAACACTGTCTTTCTTCTTGTTGCTGGCAATGATGGGCCATGATGCCCGTTAGGGTCACTGCTGCAGTCACAGCTTGTGTTATTGTCATCTGGTCACTGGTGACATATTCAGCTTGGCATGTAGAATGCTCTTTATGTCGTGGAAGTCCACGTTAGCTTAGGTTACCTCTTTGACTCACCAACTCACTGTCCGACTTACGAGACTGCAGGAGAAAGGATGAGACTTTGCCACAATGTGTTTCAGAACCAGCAGTCACTAGCACGGTGATGATTAATATTCAGTGGGAAAGAATGAGCTAAATACCATTTCTTTCCTGATTGCAGGGAGAACAGCTGAGAACCAAGGTCAAGAAAAAGCCAGTGTCGGGTGCATTGGCTGCACAGAGTCTTCCTAGTGAAGGGCAAAAGAAACCACAACCAACCGTCCAAAGAAGGCTGGCCCTTGCAGTGCTTTCTCCATTCCTGGCTGTGCTCACAGAGAAGGGGCTCACATAACCATCTGTACAGTTTTAGGGTTTTAGTTACTTAAGTGGACAGGTAAAAATAAACAAGCTTTACTTTCTTCTAGTAGTTGGGGATTATCTATAAGGGAGGATTTAATTCCCTTTAATTATTTAATAATGAATAATAAAGCTGAAGTGTTTCCTTTAATTGGTATCATTAAGAATGCTAACAGATATGGTGATTTATTCAGCATATACGCTTTCATGAATATTAAAACATAATGAATATATAAACACCCTTAAAAATGTTAACACAACTATGATATAATCCAAGAAACCTGAACACTCAGAATCCCAGTCAAAAGCTCTCAGTGATACACTCTGAATATAAAACAGTGGGTGTCCAGAACTTGTTTTTCTTTCGCCCATTTACATATTGTTCTGAGCGGTTTTGCCCCTTTTCAACCTTTCTTTGAACTGACAGTAGGCAAATGAAGTGATTTAAAGGCACTTTGCACAACTGATTAAATTAGCAATAATATTCCTTCCCTGGATCCACAATCTAAAAATCAATCATAGCTATTCAACCTGGCTTTGAGAGTTTTTTCTTTTTCTCTTTGAGAAAGTGTAGCATACTGTAGTCCATGCTACACACACAGCTCTTCTGTCTCATCCTCCTTTGAGCTTGGATTACAGACTGAATTGCCATGTCTGGCTGTGAGTTTTGATTTCCATGTTAGAAAGCAAAGCAAGAAAACCAAACTCTTCACAGATATATTTAGTTCAATTATCACAGAATCAATAACTAACTTAAATATTAATGGATTATACATAGGGATGTCCAAAGGCAAAACAATTTATTAGAAATAACTAATAGTTAAAAAACTATTAACTATTGTTTGATAGCTCTTCATATTGACATAAAAATTAGTCATATATATCATTATATATTGAAGTATGGATTTTTTGTTTTATTCATGGTTTTTTAGTGTATCTTTCTTAGGAACTATTGAGTTTTCTGCTATCTACAGGATTCTAATACCTTTTAAAATAAATTCTGTAACACATTCATTATCTTTCAAATTATCTTTCATAGTTTCTGCATTGTCTCCTTCCTGACATCCAATTAGACATGTATTGGGCCTTCCCCTCTACTGTGTGTGTCTCCAAATGCCTTCCTATTTCCTACCACTTTTCTTTTAGTCTTATATTCCCAGGAATTTTAAAAGCCTATCTTGGATTGCCTTCAGCAACATGGTTGAGTAAGAATCTCTGACAACCCCCATAGACACATTGAGTCAATAACAATAAGTAGATGAATTCTGCTCGCCACGTATGTAGAAAGTAACTTAAAGGCCCCTTTACACTGAATAAACATAAAGGCAGCCAAACTGAAGTTGGTAGTGAAATGAGGGACACTGTGTCTAGACATTATCCCCAGGACAATGCCAGACAACTGAGAGAAGGTTCCAGTTCATACTGTTCTCTAAGGAGATATTGTTTTCCACACCCAGGATCCAACTTTTCTATTTGCTATGAAGCTGTCCTGTCTCACCTGCTTCTGAGTACTGATGAGAATCATAATGTGCTAGCCCTCCATGGGCTCCAGAAAAGAAATGTGGCAATGGAACTATTGCATAGGTACCATGACAATTCTTCTCCATGGATGAAACATAGACATTCAAAGTAAAAATCAGTTCTTAGCTTCTTCTTGTGGAGAAAAGAATTGGGCAGACAAAGGTTATGGTGCTACTTAAGATTGTGTTTTTTACCCCACCCCCCTGTAGTGCTGATAGGTTGTGAGAACAAACACTGTTGTCTGAACTAACTTAACTGCCATAGCTTTCTTCTTTGGTCTTCTGCTAGTACACCTTATTTATGAAGACTCAGAGAAGTGGTAGGTTTTCTGAGTGTGCATACACTCTGGAGTCAAGAAAAATTGTGACATGATCCAAAAAAAAAGAGCAATATAAACCTCCAGTATTAATCCCAATAAAATGGGGCTGTATATATTGTCTGATATAGAATTCAAAGTAGTCATCAAATGGTCAATGACTAAATGTGGTAATTTGAATGAGGATGGCCTCTATAGACTAATATATTTGATGTTTGATTTTAAGTTGGTGGAGTTGTTTGGGAAGGATTACGAGGTACAGCTTTGCTAGAAGAGGTGTGCCACTGGGTGTAGGTTTGGGGGTTTTAAAAGCCTATGATACCCATTCTCACTTAGCTGTTTCTCTCTCTGCCTCATGGTTGTTTTCTCAACACGTAGCTCTCAGCTGCTGCTCCAGCACCATGCTTGCTTATTTGCTCCCATGTTCCCTGTCATGAGGTCTTGGACTTACTGTCTGAAAATGTACATAAGCCCCAATCAAATGCTTTCTTCTATAAATTGCCTTGGTCATGGTGTCTCTTCAGAGCAATAGAAAAGTAGCTAAACAGACCTCAAGAGAGTAGTTCACATAGTGAGAATTTCAACAAAGACATTGGACATTTAAGAGAGAATTAAAAACAAATTTTAGAACTAAGCGATGTAATGATGGGGCTGAAATATTTAAAAGAGCTGCCAACAGCAGATGAGAGCAAGCAAAAGAGTGCCAGGGGGCTCTAGTGAGAAATTCGAAATATTCTAGTCAAGAGGCTCATAATAGGCATTACGGGCATGTTGCCATACAGAGAACAAAACTTATGAGAAAGCCGATTCAAAGAACCAATGTCAAGATGCTTAAATTTGGGGAAGTAAATCATATCTAGATCCAGGAAATCCAAAGACTTGAAAGTAATATGAACATAAAGAAGTAGATACAGGACACAGTGTAGTGAAATGACCCAAAGTCAAGGGAAAAAGAATTTTGAAAGCAAGACAGGAAAATGGCTTTTCATATACATAACAACTTTCATAAGATTATCAGTGGAGTTTTAATAGAAACATCACAAGATAGTGAGGGGATTGGCATTGTATACTGAAAGAATGACAGAGAAAACAATGATTAACCAAAGTTACTGTTCCTGATTAACCAAAAAAATGTTCTTCAAAACCTGGGAGAGGGGAAGACTTTGCAGGATACTCAAGAGCTCAGAGAATTCAGTCATAGATTTGTATGAAGAGAAATACTAAAGTGAGGTCTTCAACTTGAAATGAAAGGACACCAAACAGCAGTATTACTACAAGAAAGGGAACTCATTTGTAAAGGTTGGATGGCACAGCTGTCCGTCATATCATGTGCCGTTCATATCATGGATTCTCAATGACCCATGGATTTAAAAAACAAAACAAAACAAAACAAAAAACCCGTTGATTTAAAATTTAATTTACTGATCATGCATACATTTTCATAATTCCCTAATGTACACATTGAGTTCATAGAGATCCACCTACCTCTGCTTCCCAAGTGCTGGGATTAAAGGTATGAGCCACCACACCTGGCTTCAAAATATTTTTAATATGCCTGCTCTGATCGTACATAAGTTTTTTTTATTATTCCATAAATAATGCAGTATAACTACTGTTTATACAGCATTCATATTGCATTTGGCCTTATAGGTAACATGTAGAAAGCTTAACTTTTATCTACAGAGGCTATGCTATTTTACATAAAAGAAGAGAATCTACAAATTTTGGAACTGATATTTTGTATATACAGTGGAATAACTATATTGCTGTAACCTTAGTAGCCAAATCACTTTTGTTCTGACTAGTTTTATGTCAACTTGTCACAAACTAGAGCTATCTGAAAGGAGAAAGCTACAATGGAAAAAATGCCTCTATAAGACCCAGGTATAAAGTATTTTCTTAGTAATTGAGTAGAGGGCCCAGGCTATGGTGGCTGGTGTTATCCTTGGGCTGGTGGTCCTGGATTCTATAAGAAAGTTGTCTGAGAAAGCCGTGGGAAGCAAGCCAGTAAGCAGCACTCCTCCATGGTCTGTGAACAATTCCTGCCTCCAGGTTCCTGTCTTGCTTGAGTTCCTGTCCTCACTGCTTTTGATAGTTACATACTGTGAGTGAAATAAACCTCTTTCTTCTCAAGTTGTTTCTGGCCATGTCATTTCATCACAGCAATTAATTAAGACAACTTGGTATCAGAAGTGGGATGTTGCTGTGATAGACCTAACCATGTTGTTTTGGGGAGGATTGTGGAAAAACTTTGGAATTTGGGATTGAAAAGCCATCAGCGGTGAGAACTCATTGAGCTGTTGTATGGGAGCTTAGAAAATAAGAATTTTGAGAGCACTGCAGATGATGGAGGCCTGGATTGTGACATTTCTGAGTGAAGTTTAAAGATTCTACCGGGTCTTTGAATCTGCAGGGTGTGGTCAGCTGAAACTGAAGAATTGGCTGTGATTAACAAGATACCAGAACTCCTAAAGCAAAAGTGCAAAGAGGGTCCATGCAGACAATAGTAGATAAAGATGATGAAAATGCTCAGAGAGACAAAACAGATTTCAATAAAAAAAAAAGTCATTTGAAGGCCCAGGAGATGACTCAGCAGGAAATAGAGCTTGCTGGCCAGCTTGATTGAACTTGATTCCCAGAACCCACTGAGTGTAAAGAGAAAACTGACTCCCACGTCTGTTCTCTGATCTCCGCATGGACATTATGGTATATGTGCCCCTACTAAATAAAATATTAAAACATCAAGCAAACATACCTCACTCAAGACAAAGGGAAACATATCACAAAAGAGGTAATTCCCCAGGACAATGCAACAGTTTTAAGAATGTTATCTCGGTTTTTGAGAGCAGTGACAAACCTGAAGGAAGGGACCACTCATGTTCAATAATGGGTGGAACAGACCATCAGAAAATCAACAGGTAGAGCGCATTGAACGGCATTACAGGTCTCAAATGGCTCTACCACACACACAGAACAAAGCTGAAAGACACAGATCATTCTCCATAAATTCAAGATGACTGAATCACATCAAATATCAAACACAATGAAATAAAAATAGATGTCAATAGCACAGGAAAAGAAACAAAAGTCACAAATACGTGGACACTAAACTATACATTTTTGAACAACCAGGAGACCAAAGAAGAAGTCAGAGGGGCATTAGAACATATATTGCCAGGAACACCATTTCCCCGACCCCTGCAAAAGACCAAAATAACAAAACTGTGAATATAGGAAGGCAGCAAGCACTAAGAGTGACGTTTATGGTATTGAGTTTCTAAACTAAAATAAGTCATCTCAAATATATTCCAATTTTGTATTTCAAGGAACATAGGAATAATTTAAAACTAAGGCCAAAAATAACAGCATGAAAGAAATAATAAAGATCAAAGCAGGGATGAATGAAAGGGAGAATAACAAATTGCTTGAAAAAGTCAGTGAAAGAGTTGATTTTTAAATAACTTTTACTAAATTTGTCCTCTGGCAATGGCATACATGTATGAAACCCTTATCCTCTGTAATCTTCCTTCCTCCTTCATATCCCTTATCCCACCTACAAGTCCTTTTTCATCTTCATAAACACTTTGTTTTGGGTTTTAAACAATGAAGCTGACAAACCATTAGTTAGACTAAGAAAAAGTCAGAAAATGAGGGGAACATGAAAGGAATTTGGGGGAGGAAAGGGAAGGGGAGATATGATATAATTATACTTTAATTTTAAAATAAACAAAATAAAAGAGGAAAAAAAGTGATGTCATGGGAGAATAGGAAGGGTAAAGACTACTATAATAATTATAGGCCTGCCAGAAAACCAGGTAGGCTGCCCATAGACCTCCTGTCTTTGTTTCCTCATACCCAATCCCTCACTCTTGTCCTTAAAGCTCTAACAGAACAATAGACACAACCTTCCTTCTCCACTGCCCACTCACTTGTGGATTCCACAGACCAGTGGTTCTCAGCCTTCCTAATGCTGTAACCCTCAACAGTTCCTCATGTTGTGATTACGCCAACCAGAAAATTATTTGGGGCTACTACATAACTATTTTTGCAACTGATATGAACCATAATGTAAACATCTGATATGGGACCCCCAAAGGGGTCATGACCCACATGCTGAGAGCCACCACCACAGACCATCCTCTCCTAACCTCCCTCCTACCTCTTTTGCTTTGTCCCATACCCCAACTCCAGCTGGCATACCCTGTTAAGCCCCAGCCCATGCCTGCTTGAAAAACAGGTAGGTTGCCCACAGACCTTCTTTTCTTCTTCTTCTTCTTCTTCTTCTTCTTCTTCTTCTTCTTCTTCTNTTCTCCTTCTCCTTCTCCTTCTCCCTCTCCCTCTCCCTCTCCCTCTCCCTCTCCTCTTCCTCCTCCTCCTCCTCCCCCCCTCCTCCTCCCTTCTTTTTTTCAAGGTAGGGTTTCTCTGTGTAACAGCCCTGGCTGTCCTTGGCCTTGAACTCAAAGAGATCCACCTGCCTCTGCTTCCCAAGTACTGGGATTAAAGGCGCGAGTCACCACCACCTAGCCGCCCTGACTGTTATTGATGGTGTTTTTACACTAATGTCTATATGATTATGTAGGTGCTGATTTCCAGATTTGTCCTTGCTGGCTGGGTGTTTTGTTCCTTGGTTATGTTTTCTCTCTGGATTTTTGGAGAGTCGGATGGCTGTGTATTGCCTGGTTCCCTGGCCTGCTCAGCTGGTGTGCTCACAGGGAATGCCTGCCTGTGGTGGAATCTAGGACACAGGATGAATTGGTGGAGATCTTTGAGCCCCATACGTGGGCTCAGAGAAGGAGAGACTACCCCAGGTTTCCTGCTACAGAGCAGGAAGTAAGAGCACAGTTAGTGGGAGGGGATTGGGTCTTAGGCAGAAGGAGAGGAATGGGGCTGCCTTCAGCCTATTTGTTCACCTGGGAGGAACAGCCCTTGGGTCAGCAAGGGATGCCTGTTGGAGTTGGGGTCTAGACAAAGCAACAGTGGGGAAAGGAAGGTTAGAATGGGAGGATCTGTGAGATCCACAGGAGATATGAGCAGTAGACAGGGAAGGCTGCCCCAGGTGTTGTGCCACAGATTTGGGGGTGAGACTGAAGGAGAGGAAGAAAAAGAAGAAGAAGAAGAAGAAGAGGAGGAGGAGGAGGAGGAGGAGGAG
>LOEQ01000430.1:170692-185558 GCA_001685075.1 Bramus lutescens | reverse complement strand
TAGAATTTTGGAAGTTGCTTGCAATGCACTTCCTGTTTACTTAGGTAATATTATGTCCTTCTGGAGTCTTTGATGGGTTTGAAGAATAGAGAGTTATATTATAGTTTTCCTCAGTTATAAAAAGGTAATATATATATAAATATTGTAACTGTAGTTTTTGCTTGATACCTGTTTTCTTATATGTAATTTTACTATGTTGAAGTTAAAGCCTTCCTTTTTTCTTTAAACAGAAAAGGGGAAATGGTGTAGGAGTTCCTTCTGTTCGTGTGTTGCTTTCATTGGTTAATGAATAAAGAAACTGCCTTGGCCTAGTTGATAGGGTAGAACTTAGGTAGGTGGGAAAGACAGAACTGAATGCTGGGAGGAAGAAAGGCAGAGAAAGAGAGGAATGCCATGGAGCTACCAGAGACAGACATGCTGAATCTTTTCTGGTAAGCCACTGCCACGTGATGATACACAGATTAATTCTTTATGTAATTTAATTCTACATTCTTAATAGGTTCTTCTTTGATGAGCTAATGGGCCAAGCAGTGTTTTAATTAATACAGTTTCTGTGTGGTTATTTCGGGGCTAAGCTACCCAGGCAGCCAGGACAAACAAGCAGCTCCCTCCTCCAATATGTGAGTCAATGAAATCCTTCGAATTATAACAGGTCAAGAGATTCAGGCTTTACAAAACACAGTGCTAAAAAAGATTTGAAAGGATCAAGGAATTATCTGAACTGATGAGCAGGGAGAAATGGTACAAGAACAGAATTTATCCTCACCAGTATGTGTCAGAGTCAGAGATGACCCTTTTAGGTTTTTATCCTGTAATCTCCTCTGACAAACCATGCAGAACTAAATACCCAAAAGGATTCAAGGAATGTTTAAGTGGAAATCTGTAGGTATGAATGAGCTAAAGGAAATTAAATATGGATTGCATTCACCATTTGTTAGGGAAATGGTGAAAACATGGGTTTTAAGCAATAAGGCTACTCCATACAACTGGCTATCTGAGTCCCCATGATTGATTCCATTATGAGCCTTAGATGCTGGACATGGAGCCATGGAGTGTCATGTTTGCTCTTTTAGGTTTAGGTCTTGTTTTGGTGCAGTTTTTTCTTGTTATGCCCCCTACTTCCTTATTGAAGTGTAATGTTTAGTCTGTGTCATATTGGAAGTGTTAGATTACAGACCCTCAGGCTGCCTCTTTCTCCCACAAATCAGGTCACACTCCCCTACAGTCTATCTCTTAGGACAAACAACTGATAGACACATGCTATATCTGCTAGGACACTGAGGATGAGCCAGGAAAACAAACTTGGCCTCTTTCACATGTTGCCTTGGCTCAAGGCACCTTTGATCTATATGCCCCTAGGGCCTTCTTCATGATTTTGTAGGTTAGACTAGACTAGGTTATGTAATGTCAAGTACTCTCCCTGCCCTACCAGCAACTTAGAAGAGTCAGAAACCCCTTCTATGGAGTTTGAAGGGAATGTACTAGCTCCCTTCAAGGCCCCATGATGACTGCTCAGGACCATGAAGCTATATCTCTTCTGCTATTCAGAGAACTCAAGGGTCTGTCTCTTTCTTCACCAACCTGGTTACATGGTAGCTCTCTCCTTTAATGGTCAGTCTCCACTTCAAGGTCCAGTCACAAGGATCACGATGGTGAGTTCTCTCTCTCTTAGTTGGAATGAGTGCATTTTGTATTTTTAGATTGCTTCTAAGGAATAGGGGCAGGTTATGATTCAATAGTGATGTATTAGAGCAGTGGTTCTCAACTTTCCTAATGCTGAGTCCCTTTAATACAGTTACTCATGTTGTGGTGACTCCCCCAACCAAAAGATTATCTCACTGCTACTTCATAATGTAATTTTGCTTCTGTTGTGAATTGTAATGTAAATATCTGATATGCAAGAAGACATCTGATATGTAACTCCTATGAAAAAGTTGTTTGACTCTGAAAATGAATGTGACCTACAGGTTCAGAACTGCTGTATTAGGGTTTCAAGCTGGTAAATGGTGGACTTCTGGTGGTTAATATCATGACAGGATTTATAACTACCAGAGAAAAAACTTTGGACTTGTCTGTGAGATACTTTCTTCTGGGCTAAAGAGGTTCAGAGACCCACTCTGAATGTGAGCATCACAATTCTATAGGTTGGGCCAAGACCGACTAAAAAGTAAACAATTGGAAGAGCATTCATCTTCCTAGCCCATATCTCCTGAGTGTGGACACTATGGAGCTGGCAGCCTTACACTGCAGCTGCCTTTCCCTGCCTATCTCTATGACAGACTATACCAACAAGCTGTGAGCCAAAATAATGGTTAGGCTTAGGATTAGAAGTTAGGGGTTAGGGTTATATATGTTGGTCAGGGTTAGAGGTTAGGGTTAGGTTTAGAGGTTAGGGGTTAGGGTTAGATATTACGGTCAGGGTTAGAGGTTAGGATTAGGATTAGAAGTTAGGGGTTAGGGTTATATATGATGGTCAGGGATAGAGGTTAGGGTTAGGATTAGAGGTTAGGGGTTAGGGTTAGATATTACGGTCAGGGTTAGAGGTTAGGATTAGGATTAGAAGTTAGGGGTTAGGGTTAGATATGACAGTCAGGGTTAGAGGTTAGGGTTAGGATTAGAAGTTAGGGGTTAGGGTTAGATATGACGGTCAGAGTTAGAGGTTAGGGTTAGGATTAGAGGTTATAGGTTAAGGCTAGTGGTTATGGTTAGTGTTAGAAGTTAGGGTTGGGGTTAGGTTTGGGCTAGAGGCAGGGTTGGGATTAGCGGTTAGGAGTTAGGTTTGAGTTAGAGGTTAGGTTCGGGTTTGGTTTAAGACTAGAGATTAGGTTGGGGTTAGGGTTAGGGATAGCATTTAGGGTTATGGTGGAAGCTAGAAGTTAAAGTTAGCAGTTAGGATTTAGGGTTGCAACAATTTCTGAAGGTGGTAGAGTTAGGCTTTTTGTCACAGTCATTATATGTACCTAATACACTATGTATCTAATAGAGTTAATTTTTAAATATATAGAGAGCTCCTACAATAACCCTAGGAAACTAAACCAAAAAATCTAAACCCAAAACCTTTTGATATGACCAAAACTCATCAATAACTTTAGTAGACATAACTCCAACAAAAATATACAAATGGCCCATAAATATGTAAAATTATGCCTTTTGTTACTATTAAAAACATGCAATTCAAAGTCCTATTTAATATGATCTGTAATATGTGATAACCTAAGTAAACTTGTAAGACCTTGTGCTTAATAAACCATGCCAATTATGAAAGACAAATATTAAATCATTCAACTTCTTTGAGTTGTCTAAGATGGTTAAACTTGGGGCTGGAGATATGTGTCAGTAGTTAAGAGCACTTGTTGCTCTTACAGAGAACCTGGGTTCAGCTGGCATCAATTACAATGTGGCTCATAACTGTCCGCAATTACAGTTCTAGGACCTAGCCTCTATGCACACCAGGTATGCACAAGGTGCACATACACACATTCAGGCAAACAAATGTACATATGTAATAAAATAAAGAACCTTTTAAATTATTCTATTCATAGGAGCTCAGAGTGGGTTGGTAGCTGTCTTGGGTTGAATGGGGGGAGAAATGAGAAATAGCTAAATAATGACTAAAACATTTCAGATACACAAGATTAAGAGATCTGAGAGTTGTATGGTATAGCATCTCATGGTCAACAATCTACAGCACACACAGATGTGGTCAAGCTATGTCTCATGTTATATACGCAGGTAGGCTTTGTGTTATATCACAATAGCAATAACAATTTTTAAAACAATAATTTATCAGATTTTTTATTATATTTGGTATGGCACTTAACAAATCTATACAGTTTCTACTTTTAATTATTAACTACAGTTTTTTTCATTATTATAAAATACATATTAAAGACACAACAGGTCCGTGTTGCTAGAATCTGTTACTTCAATGCATACCTCATATGCTCTGACATCACTAATGTATTCAGATCTGATGAAGGAGTGTTTTTCCCTTTCCAGGCCCTGCACATGGTCACTGATGTCCTTCTGCGCTTACCAAATGTTTCCTGTGTGTGCATGTCTACGGACTTCCGAAATCTGTTGGAATTCTCAGATGCCACCTAAAGTAAATTCTCTCAGAGATGATTTGTATTTCTGCTTCTAAGCTGTTTTGGACAGTGCCAAGTGGGAGTGATTAGGCAGCATTTTTGGCACTTGACTATTGTTTTTTTTTCCATCCACCTTTTAATAATACAGTTTTAATCACTGGGGCAGCACACACGGCCTACTGTTTCGTTATTGTGACAAAATACTTGATAAGGTGCAACTTAACAGGGGAAGCATTTCTTTTGTCCCGTAGTGTGTTCAGCCCATCATGACGGGGGTCAGAGCAGCAGGTCTCACACTGCAGTCGGAGAGCAGAGAGAGGTGACTGCTGGAGCTGTTTGCCTTCTTTTCAGTTCTTATTTATTTGTGTGCACCTTCACAGATGTGTTCTGGTGCACACACGCATGTCCTTCTGAAGGCCAGAGTGAAACTCTGATGTCACTCCTTGGGGGCCTTAGTTTGTGAGTTAGGACTCTAATTAGGGCATGGGGCTTGTGAATTAGGCTAGACTGGCTGGCCATTGAGTCCTGGGAATCTGTCTATCTCTGCCACCTAGATCTAGGATTACAAGCATATACCACCATGCCTGGCTTCTTATGAAATTCTGGTATCACTCAGATCCTTAGTCTTGAACAGCAACTACTTCACCCAGTGAGCCATCTCTTCAGCCTCTCTCCTTTTTATTCAGTCTGGGACCACAGACCCTGGAATGAATGACACCAATTCAGTTTGGATCATCAATCCTCTCTGGAAACACCCTCAGGACATACACAGAGGTATGTTTCTGTGGGATAGCAAACGGTTTCCCTGACCTTGAAGGTGCCATTGTGCTGTGAGGAAAGGCAGGAAAGGCCATTCTCCATATATTCCTTTCTCTTACTCTTCTGAACTTAGAGCTGAGGCGAAATCAACATTTTCTTCAAAGTCTACCTCTGCAGGGCAGGTGTTTTATTCTTTCTCTGATCGTGCTGCTATGCCTCGTTAGATCATTCTTATCCTCCAAATGTACCTATTAAAATTTCCCGGGCCTCAAGGCTTGACAGAGACCACTACCAAGGTGCCCGTAACAGTTCTGGGTTTAGCTTAATATCCCCACATTGAAGCTTTCTTGGGTTTGCCTCAGAGGAATTTGTCTCTTTCCTGCCAGAACAAGCAGGAATCACAAAAGTATTTGTAGCATTTTTAAGAAATTTAGTGTTTTTAACTTTGTCCTCTGGGGAGGCATTCTCTATTATGTATAATTTCCATTATGATTTGTTGATGATTCTTCTGGTTATAGCTATTCAAAAACCTTTGCAAAATAACTCTACTAAGTAGGGCATAAATAGAACAGAGATTTTCCTAGTGTAGCATCTTTAAATATTCACGAGTCCTCTTCACAAATCACTACAATGTAAATAGAGGGCTCATCATAAAAAAAGATGGCATTGCATTGTGCTCGAAATTGAAGTAGCAAATCAGTCCTCACCTTAGAAACAAGTTTACAATCAAAATCAGAAACTCTTAGGAACAGATGAAGGCAAATAAGCACTAACAAATGAAAAATATAATTATATGGTGCAATTAGGAAATCACAAAGGAGATTAGAAGGAAGAGAATGTTCCGTTATCCCTCTGCTTTGCTGGGTCTCTGAGTGTAGAAAGGGTACCTCTGGCAATGAACAATGGTTTTCGTTGTTGTTACCTGAAGCCATACTTTGAACATGGTGGGAGACATTTAAATTCTGATTAATTCAGTTAAAAATGATTTGAAATTAAATTAAGCAAAACATCATAGGCCAGATGACAAGAATTACACCACCTAAAATTAAAAAAAAATTGGGGGGCTGGAGAGATGGCTCAGCAGTTAAGGGTGAGAATCGCTCATCCAGAGGACTCAGGTTCCGTTCCCAGCACCCATGTGGAGCAGCTCACAGCCACCTACAACTTCAGTTCCAGGCTATCTGACTCCCTCTTCTGGCTTCCATGAGCATCACAGGCAGGTGGCTGATACACAGAAACCTGTAACATACACATAATTTGGATTTTTTTTTCAAAGAAAATCCTCTGTGGCGTATTTGTTTGCAGCAACTGAGGAGTATGAATGCATCTATTTGTAATGGCCTTAGTTTTAAATGAAAATTCTTAGGTTGGTATACATGATGCTTAATATTTAAGCTTTATCTCTGCTTCAACCCTTCTATGGGAATATTCCAGAGTCTAAGGTTACTTAATCTTCTCAACCATGGGTCACATTCTCTTTTTTATGTTCTCTGTACCTCTAGATATCCATCCAATCCCATGATTTCAGTGATGATCCATGTATTTCTCACCAAAAACCCTGCTCTGTTCTTTGGATTTCACTTCATATCTGACACTTCCTATGAACCCTTATGAGCCATACTATATGAAGTTTACAAACAGAATTTTTTACTCCCTCAGTTCCCCTATAATTTTTTTTCTCATTCAGTTTTCGTCATTGAGCATGCGATGGGAGTTAATTTTCACCATTCACTTGACTGGATTTAGAGTTACCATGGAAACATGCCTCTGGGTATGTCTATGAGGCTGAGTCCAGAAAAAAATGTAAACAAGGAGGAAGGATTCATCTTGAATATGGGCAGTATCATCCACGGGGCCAGCCCTTGGCTGAATAAAAAGAAGATGAGCCGAGCACCAGCGTTCACCTTCCTCTGATTCTTGACTGCAGATGTGATTTGACAGTTCCTTTACCCACTGTGCATGCCACTTCCGGCCTTAAACTGTAAATCCAAACAAACCCCTTCTTCCTTAAGGTGTTTCTTGTTAGGTCGTGGCAGTGAGAAAGGTAACTCTCTCGCTGGCTATGCCCCGTGGGACCCCAGCCTCAATATGTTATGGCCCTTATCTGAAAGCCTAGAAGGGCCCATGGTCCACAGAAGCAAGATAGTCCATATTCACTGATGCAGTGAAAAGCTCAGCACAGATTCCATTTCAGAAAAACCTGTCCTCCCCTCCACTGTTTTTCTCTTCCTTTCCTCTGGCTTCTGCCACCCTGGTGCCCATGCAGCATCATCTTTGATGTTGCTTCCAACTTGGCGGATTCTTCTCACCTGGGGAAACAGACTGCTCTACTTCCTTCATACATTCATTATTTTGTACACCAATCTATTGCAAGGTTTTATTTCAATATTTGGATAATTAGGGCATCGTATGGACTGAATGTGGAATACCCCACAGGCTCATGTACCGTGTGGGGAAGCTCTGGGAGCTTTTTTAGGAAGTGAGTCCATGTGGTGTATGCACGTGGACAGTCCCACCACCGCAGCTGAGAGCTGCCCAAGCAGCCATGATCTCCTTACCACGACCAACTGTAGATCACCAAACCACAATACAAATAAACTTTCTTCCTGTGTTGTTTTTGTCAGGGATGCTGTCCCACCAAGGGGAAAAGCATCGAATCCAATCTTTCAGAGCAAAACAATGTTTTACTTCCTTTAAGCTTCCAGAATTTTGTATAATACCAGATATAAAGTAAGTGTTCAGTTGTGGATTTGTTCTTGATTGGGTAAAGGCCTTACAGGGATTATATTTTTAAAAAAGCAACTACTATTAAATATTTTTAAATTGGCTTGAGAAACGTCCAGCAAATATGTGTCTAGCATATATTAAAATGGAAAAATTTAAGTATATTTTCATGCAATGGATATATCAAATACCATATGTCTGTATATTATTTATTCATAATGCATGTAAGCTATCCATCAATTACAAGCATCTTTATTATTTGAATGTCTCAATAATTCACTTCCTTTAAAATATAACTTGCTTACTATATTTGTAATATAAGTTATCAATAAATATAAAATGTAAATATATATATTTCTAACAGATACATTTAACCAAATTTCTTCCGTATGAGAATCCATGTAGAATCCATGTTTACTTATAGTTACTTATAATTCAGTTTGCTAATATAAGTTTACATTTTGGAAACATGAAAAATTAAGTAACCTGAACTCCTGTGATGCTTCTGTTGCCTTCTCATTAAAAAAGGGTAAGAGAACCACACAGGTGGACCTCTGGCCAGACTTAAGACTAGAGATTATTAACTCAGGAAGCCCAATAGTTAACCAGCTGGATCAGCATCACTAAGGAGAAAACGGTTGCTTTCCCCATCCTTCTATATTCTCAGACACTGCCTCTGCCCACCCCTGGCAATGAGCTAAAACTGGCCTTATGCAGTTCCAGAAAGGAGGATCTGCTAGGCAGACAGACAGGCCGAGGCACAATCATCTGCTCCTGAGTCACCAAGTGAGATAAAGTGTTTTCAAGAACACAGGCAGTGCTTGATGCTAGAAGGATATGATCTTTTCGTTTAGAGGAACCTTCATAAATATGTCCCCCAATAAAGTGACAATATATTTTCTGTCCTTTAATCTGTATTAATTCTGGTCATTCTTCAGGTGTCCATATTATAGTTGCTTAAATGAATCTAATAAAAGGAAAGTATTTTGAAGGTAAAGTGGTCCATTAGAATTGAAGATGTAAGACTGAATGAATATATAAAACATGCAGAGTTAAAATAGTACAAGGAATGAAGGTGAAAATGTAGCTTGGGAAATAAAACATTTTATTAGAATTGGGAAAGAAATCTATTTATGTTTCTATACAGTCTCTTAAAGGTCACATAGAGGAAAAATCACTAGACTATTAACACCTGTTTTAGGGTTAGTGAATAATATAAACGTTCAAAAATGTACTTTCTTATATGTGTATGGGTGTTTTGGCTGCGTGTGTATATATGAACCACTTGTGTGCCTGGTGCTTGAGGAGGTCAGAAAAAGGTGTCAGATCCCCTGGAACTACAGATGATCTGAACCCTACTGGGTATTGAACCTAGATCCTCTGGAAGAACAGACCATGCATTTAACTGCTGAGCTTTATTTACAGTCCTGAATAATACAGATTTTAGAAAAGAGTGTTTTTAAGGTTTTTAGTTTCTTGCTTTTGTTCAAAATTCTAGTTAAAACAGAAACATAAAGTCATATTTCCTTTTTAGTTTTTTTTTTAAGGGAGAAACACATTTATTTAGTCCCCTGGGAGTAACCAGGAACAAAGCTTTGTTTAAGAACACAATAGGAGACACTGGTCGCAATTTTCCAGCATTAAATTGGCCAAGGATTGGCACAGTGATAATCTGATCAATACCCACTCTTCTTGGCCTTGAAATAAGCAAGTAAAGACAGAGCGCAAGAGACAGTCCAAGGTCAACTGGACTTCTCAGGAAAGAAGAGATTTGTGAGTCAACCTGGAAGCATCTATCTGGTCTTGTCTTTCTCACTCAGTATGTATGGACAGATGGAAGCACTGACTTAAAAGACAAAAAGAAGTAACTCTAGCTTGTGTGTGTGTGTGCACATGTGTGTATGTTATTTCTAAAGGGAGAGATGAATTCTTTCATAGTGAAGGTATTACATTTGTGAGTTATTGATCTCTGTACACTAGTCTACATTAAACAAAAGCAATCTCAGATTAACTTTAAGATGTGATATATATATCTCAGAACAAACCCACTCTTGCTTTTCATGGGTCCTTGAAGCATATGTATGGTTGGTTGAGGAAAATAAAGAGAACTCCAGATGTAAGAGTTATTTTAAATATTCACACAGTCATATCTCACGCTATATTTAGTTAGAGAAAAGTTGGCTTGAAGTAACCGGGAAGAAGCATTCAAAAGGTTGAATTTTCTTTTGTAAAACAGCCATGCATAGGAAGTCATGCACATTTTAATAGGATAAAGGGAAATTTATTGGCCTGCACAGATGCTGGATGCAAGAATCTGAACTCACTGGCATTGATGATGAGCCAAAACTATGAATGAGTGGGTTGGAGCAGGGGTTACCAATGCTTTGTTGAATTAGAAACAGTCCTCTAGCTATCAGCTCTTCACAAATATTGGGTGAAATTTATCCCAAAGGCAATCAGAGAAAGAAATGGACATGCTGGGTAGTAATACAAATGTATCACTTCTAGACAATACTAAAGTACAGGGCCTACCAGTGGAAAACTGCTTGCTATAATTAGTGTGTTATCAGAAAACACAGTACAGCCAGTACACCCATCTGAGGGTCTGCCTCCCTGAGGCAAAGACCCCCTTCTCCATTATTCTACTGTTCCTGCGTCTAACACCATCACAAACAGTAGTAGAATTCAGAATGAATTTGTACCCCGCTAGAGAAAATGAAGACATTTTTGTGCTCTGGTAACTAATATTTTTTGACTAATAGAGGTAGACAACATTAGGCTCCAGGCTTCCACAGGCAATTAAAATCAGCAGGTCCTCTGGTAAACAAGAGCCTGCGAGGTTTCCTCTTGGTCATAAATAACAGTATAGGGCATGTGACCCGGGGATCATAATGGTGTTTTTCTGGCATGGTTGCGTGCCTAATACTGTGAGAGTGTGAACCTTACCTTCTTCTGCATTTAGAGATAAACAGAGACCTCATTGTACTTGACTACAATTACTTATGTGGGGCATGGACTCTTGAAAACACCAGACACACATTAACTAAGTCATTAATCCACACCAATCCTTTTCCCAGAAACCACATATTATTATTCTTTAATGGCCAACCAACCTCAGTCAGGAAGGATAATTGCCTTGCTCAAGGCCACAGAGGGAGTCTTGTGTCAGAACAGAATTAGAGTTGAGTGATTTGGGGCCTACAGGCTTGCATTTGGCCCATTAGGTCATATGTGATGGGAAAAGACTTTTCTTGACTAGAGAGAGAGAGAGAGAGAGAGAGAGAGAGAGAGAGAGAACTTGTGTGTTCCTCTGTGATCATGAATGAAGGTAGCTATCACTTAGGATAGCAGTGTTCATGTATACAACAGCTTTTTCCATGTTAGGATAGCATTCAGACTGTGACACACTTAGTAACTCTGAAACTTGTTTGTTCCTCTACTGTCTCTTGGTTTTGTCTAAGAAAGAGACATTCTAGATAAGAAGTGAAAATGGCTCCGCCCAGAAGCCTGTCTCCTTTCTTGCCTACTTTTCTGTCTCCCAGGCTGCCCCCTGAGTTACAGTTCTCCCTCCTCAGCCTCTGGCATAGATGTCTAATGGGAGTGGACCTCCACTCCTGCCTCCAAAGGGCTTGTGCTGAGTTACAGAATGTCACCAAAGGGTTTTCTTTTTCAGGGACCAGACTGAATAGTTGCTAAGTTTGCCTAGCATTATTCATTTCTTCCATGAGCAGATGCTTGCTCTGTATAGAAAGGTGCCTTAGAACAGAGGCTGGCTGTAAAAGGTCAGGAGGTAAAACTGACGGAATTAGTTCCTAACCACATTCTGAGTACATATCCTTATGTCTACAGATAAACGCATCTCTCACCCTTCATTAAAGGATCTTGTCTTTGCCGTAGACAGACACCATCACCAAAAGACACAACTGGTCAAAATACAGAGGACAACTGGCTGTGACCAGGCCCCATTTGATATGCCTACAAGACAACCTTCACACCTATGGCTCAGGGAACAGTTCAGAAGATGGGGGTAGAAACACTCTAAGAGTCAGAGGTCCATGAAGCCTGCTGGAAAATTATGTCATTTCTTCCTAGAAATCACAGGAAAGTTGTACCCATAATACCTCAACAATATAGCTGCCTAAACAAGATCTGAACAATTGCAGCACCAATAAACACGCTGTTGTACAAAAGAGAAATCTTATGGGGTCCCTTCCTTAAATGAAAACTATAGGCAACTAATGACTGATGAGAGAGGGAGAATTAGTCAGCTACAGGAATGAGCCCCCTAATTGCTTACCCAAAACCAAGTGGACTGACCTGAAATCATACATACATAAGCAACAGTAAATGAATTCAGCATGTTGTATGTCCATATCTAGTCGTATATAGATACATTTGTAACAATAACAACAAAGAAAAGGGGGTCATGAATTTGAGGGTAGTGAGGGGTGATATATGTGAAGAGTTGGAGGAAGGAGAGGGAGAGAAAAATGATGTAATTGTATTTTAATAAAAAAAATCATGGAATTAGATTTCTGGCTCTATGACTTCCTGGTTAATAGCTTGGGGGGACTACCTCAAACTTTGTGTTTCCATTTCTCAATCTGCAAAATAAGTGCAGGAATAGCATTAAGTCATAAGACTCCTCAAGGCTGCCTCCAATTGTATTGGCCACAATGGTAGAACTCAAGAGATTAAATGTCACCATGACCACCTTTTTTTTTTTTTTACAGCAAATGCATGAGAGGAGGGGAGCTATTTCTTCAAACAACCTTGTTGGCAGCCATGTCTACTTTAAAGAATGAGTTTATTTATTTTAAGTAGCTTAAGGAAAAAACAAATTTAAAAGTTAAGGGCTGGGTCTAATGAGATGACCCAGTGGGTGAAGTGTTTGTTGCAGGAATCTGGTGACAATGAGTTTGATCCTTGGAACCCATGTAGAGGTTAATGGGAGAGCTGGCTCCGCATTGCAGTCCTCTGACCTCCACACATGTGTCATGACATACATATGCATTAATAAATGATTATTATAATAAAACAATAAATCAAGGGCTGAAGTGCAACTCAGTGATAGAGCACTTACTTAACAATATCTGGCCCTGGGCTCGATTGCGAGGACCATATAAGTAAATATGAATCAATTAATTAATAAAACCAGAATGGTGCCATCGAGAGGAATATATCTGAGCAGAAGGGAACACAATTGAGGAAGAGAGTCCACTGTCTTCTGACATTGACTTGTACTGTGTACTGGAAAGACCTAGTCTGCATCAGAGCACACCAACACTAATCTTTCATTCGGTGGATTTCCAACATGGCAGAAGCTCTTTAAGGGAGACAGTTATGAATGCTATGGTCCTAAGGATCACTGGCGGCCTGGCTCTTCTTTTCCGGGATCCATTTGGATCACTGATTAGGAATGCAAAGCGTAGCAGCATCCCAGCGATGAGATTAATCATTTCACAGTACCCTCAAAACAGAAGAGGCAATGATAACTATGTTAAGTGACTACCTTGCAAGCACACTGCTTATACACATAAAGTAATGCCATGTACTGTGGTCTCAAAATTAGAGTGACAAACTCTCTTGAGGCATTCACAGCACAATGATCATAATTATATAGTAAAGGAGTTGGAAAATAAAACTAAGAAGATCTAAAAGATAAAATGTGAATTAAAAATATAAGTAAAGATAAATATCACAGAACAGCAGTCAACTCCTAGAGGTTCATACATACAGACAGATAAGTCATGTAAGAATTATCATGATAGTCTGGGCTAAGGGCACCCTTGGACTTGAAAGAGCCCATTAAAGATCCAGTCAAAGTGGACAAAAAACCCGACACTTTCAAATACTTGAGAGAAGTTCCGAAACATCAAAGATCAAGAGCAGATCCTGAAAGCTTTGAAAGAAAGAGGAAAAACTTTACCTACAAAGAAAGCATGAATGTGTGAGTGGTCCAGGGCTACTGATTCAATCTAGAAAACCATATCCACTCAAAATACCACAGGGACTCTAACAG
This sequence comes from Bramus lutescens, assembly GCA_001685075.1. Classification (NCBI taxonomy): domain Eukaryota; kingdom Metazoa; phylum Chordata; class Mammalia; order Rodentia; family Cricetidae; genus Bramus; species Bramus lutescens. Next base: position 171,965 of record LOEQ01000430.1, on the reverse strand, counting down.
AGAAGAAAGGTATTTGGGACATGCAAACACGCAGAATGTCTTCTTCCCATTTGGCCTATTCCCTGTTTCTGGGGATTGTGATTTCAGCAAAATGGAGCAAAGAGATAGCTCTTCAATGTTCTAGAAACTGGGCAGGAAAAGGCAGGCAATGTGGCTGAAGGGAACAGAAACACATTTGGGATAGAAAGGTGTTTCTTTCCTTGGAGAAACTGGAAATGCCCCCACAAAGAAGAAGACTAAGATTTTAAAACCACTAGAGGCAATGATAACATCAGGTGTCTTTTGATGACGTAAGTCACAAAACAATCCCACACCAGTTCAGAATTATGAATAATAAAAGGGTTATTTATTTAAGGGGAAAACTTACAGATCACTGTCCTAGACAACAGTCCTCTGTACGAACAGGAACAGAGTCTAGCATTTGGAAGCGGGAGCCAGAAGCAAGAGAGCAGGCGCATGGTTACTGGGTGGAAGGTTTCAGCTACTTTTATAGTATAAGAGACCACGCCCAAGTGGGCTGGTATCTTAAAGGCTATTGGTTGAAAGAGCAGAATGTGCTCCCATAGCAGTCTTGCATTAGCCATGAAAAATATTTATGAGGTCATCTTTGTTATGTACTTTGCTAATTTTCTATGTTTAGAACTGGTCAACAGATAAACTATGAAAGATCTAGTTATGATAGCATATGACATTAATATTTTAATGTGAAATAAAAGCATAGATTATAACACTAAAGAGGAGAGGAGGGGACCTTGGAAGCAGATGAAGGTGAAGTCCTGCTGTAATTTGTGAAATACACTAGATGAGACTCAGACTTTAAACAAAATTAAAAATGCACTTGGGTAACAAGAAACCAGACATGTAACAAACACCAACAAATGCAATTAACTCTCTAAACTGTAAAACCAAGATCTCTGTGAGGACAACAAGGCCATAGCTCAACTTAAAAGCAAATGCAATGGCATGTCTGATTGTTGAACATGTCTGAACATTGGGATTGTTCTTTACTTTGAGACAGGGTCTTGCTAGACTGCTTCAAAATTGCCACAATCCTTCTGCCTCCCAATACTGGAATTATAGGCATGTACCACTATGTCTTACTTGGGTTTGTTTGTTTTTTCCTATAGTGCTAGAGATTTTATCTAGGGTCTCACATGCCAGGCCAATGTTTAATCACTGAACCGTGTTTCCATCCCCAGGATTTCGTTTTCTCTCTCACATCTGTCTGTCTGTGTGTCTGTCTATCTATCTATCTATCTATCTATCTATCTAT
>LOEQ01000430.1:148421-158746 GCA_001685075.1 Bramus lutescens | reverse complement strand
GTGAGCCACCACGTGGTTGCCAGGAATTGAACTCAGGACCTCTGGAAGAGCAGGTAACGCTCTTAACGGCTGAGCCATCTCTCCACCCCCTGTGTGTTGCTTTTCTTAGTTAATGAATAAAGAAACTGCCTTGGCCTGTTGATAGGGCAGAACTTAGGTATGCAGAGAAGACAGAACTGAATGCTGGGAGAAGGAAAGACTCAGAGAGAAGCCATGGACCCTCTGCCTGAGACAGATGCTGGTTAGAATCTTTGCGGGTAAGCCACTGGCATATGGTGATATACAAATTAATATAAATGGGTTAAATTAATATAAGAGTTAGCCAATAAGAAGCTAATGCTAATGAGCCAAACAGTGATTTAATTAATTCAGTTTCTGTGTGGTTATTTTGGGGCTAAGCTAGCCGGGCGACCAGGACAAACAAGTGGCCTGGCTCTCCTTAAAACACTAAAAACTTAATGCCAAGAAACTGTGTACTTTATAATGAATAAAACAACGGGTTTAATATTATGTCTGTTTTATCACAATAAGAAGTTTATACAATGGCCGAAGACAAAGGCTCATGTTGCCATACTTGATGATGTTGCTTTCATCCCTGGGACCCAATTGGTGGAAGGATAGAATGAACTCCTCCATGTTGTCTCCCAGCCATTCATATGCCTATGTGCACATACGTGCACACAGATACAGGTGCAGACACAGACACACATACATGAAGGGAAAGCATTTTCAGACCTGGAATATAGCTCAGTGGCAGAGTATTGTGCAGTTAACTGTGGTTATTTTATTGGAATATCTCCTTCCTCATGTGGGTTCTGGTGATTGAACTCAGATCATTAGGCTTGGCTACCAGGGATATATCACCACCACCACCAGGAGACTTGTCTGTTGCTCTGCCACCAGAGGTGTGATGTGGATCTCTCTCTGAGGCCTCATGACGGCTGCTGGGACATCTCAGCATAGCTCCTTGTCTTGTAAGACTTACACAGTGCTAAAAAGTTGCTGCCAATCTTTTTCGTTTGGGAACTGACCTTCCCGTCTTCCAACTTTAACAAGCAGCACACACACTAACTCTCTAATGGTCATAGGTTAGCTAAAGATCAAACAGTCTCATGAAGACTTTGAAAACAATTTTTTGGGCCCATGGCTTGAAGATACACTCAGGAATACTCATTGTTAGTCACATCCTCCTCTATGCCACAAGGGACAAAGACCCTGAAATCATGATCCAAAATACACACCTTCCTTTAAATTATTTCTGTCACTTATTCTGTCAGCTGTGCTGGTCGTGGCCTTCTTGTGGGACATGGTGTCTGGAGGAGAGGTCTTAAGGAGGAAAGGTTTATTTATGTTCACAGCTTCAGAGGTTTCTGTCCCTCGTGTCAGGAAGCATGTGGTAGAGGAGGGTGGCTCACATGTGGAGGTCAAGAAATAAAGAGAGGCAAGTGTATAGTAATGGACTCTTCCCTTTTATCTGGACAGGTCCTCATCCTACAGGACGGTGCCACACTGCTTAGAGATGTCCTTTCTTTCTTAGTTATAACTCCTGGAAATGGCCTCACAGACACACCCAGAAGCTCTTATGATCTCCCAGGTGGCTCCTAATCCAGTCAAGCTAGCCGTCAAAGTTACTACCATACATACCCTATAGCTGAGCTGGGCTAAACCCCACCTTGAAAATGACTTTCCAGAGCTCATTTCCTAGTCCCTTAATTCTCTGGCCCTGGCATGGCACTCTTTGGAGAAATCTGTCTCTTGGGAAATTGTCAGAGACAGCTTTGACAAGTATACCATTTACCACAGTAGGGGCATGGGGATTAGATTAGAAAAGTTAGTAAAGAGAACCAAGACACAAGTGAAAATAATAAAACAGATACATAGGATAGTGCTGGGAGGGAGTTCCAGTGAATACTGAAAATCACATTTGTTTAATTTTCCACACACTTTTATGCTCAATATAAAGGGGAAGGCAAAAGACTGCTTTAACATGATACAAAGGACAGCTTGAACAGTTACTTGTTCAATACTTGAGACACCGAGTCATTAATCTCGAGAAAAGCATTCTGTTGTTTAGGCAGTGAAGCCACTTTAGACTGAGTATCCTGAAGGCAGCCACTCCCTAGATCAAACCTCCAGGTTCAAAAGAAGGAGTAGAACCATACTTGAATTCTCTGACTTTTGGTTAGGGTGGAGTGGATCTACCAGTAAGAGGCATCTTAATGTTCAAAACACCAACTAATCACGCCCTAGGTCAGGGTGTGTAGCCAAACTTGTCAACAATGTTGAATGAGCACAAACTCTCTGACCTTTAGACAAGGTGGAACTAGGCTCACATTTTTGGGCCTCCACAGTCTTTTTGAAAGAAGGAAGAGATTTTTCCCATCACCTCAGAATCCCTGGCAGCAGATCCTTTGGACTCCAAAATTTTTGTCCTGAATTATGTTCTAGAAACTCCTGAACTGTGTGGTGTTCCGTTTTTCCTAATGGAGAAGATGAAGCTCCAATGAGTGCCCTGCGCTTGTCTCTATGAATGAAAACAAGTTCATTCCAGCTCTTGACATTCTTCAGGGGCCATGAAAGAGTTCACCCCACATGTTAGTCTTATCTAACACAGCCCTTTTATCTCTGAAGACTCATATTCACAAACAAGGTGATGTAGGTATTTACGAAAGGAACAAACAGTATGCACTTTAGTTTGACATTCTCCTTCCTACACATTTATAAGTTGCAAACATAGCTGAGAACCTGAAGATCTTCCTATGAGAGGACTGCATCTTTGATCTCAGGTGATAGGATCTGGATGATTAGATTCTTTGTTTCCTTACAATAATTTACAGATCAAAACAAAAAGTGACCATTGAAAGTAGCTAGGAAAACTCTGAAGTAGAAGTTTACTCTCTATTATAGCTTCCATTTAACACCCTCAGCTCCCTATGCCTTCCTGTTTCCTGGGCACATCTTTCTGTCCTCTGGAGACCCCTAATTCCACCCCTCTGAAAGCTTGCTTTCTGGAAAGGATCTTCATGGGGGTATTTATAACTTGAAATATTTCTTAGGTTAAAACAAGAAGTTCATTTCACAGAACTAAATTTTAAAATATAAAACAAAACACTTATTTATGGAAGTAGGGAACTATCAATAGACCACAAGTAATAATGATGTAGGTATGGGGGTACTCCTCAGAAACTTTAAAAAAGATTTGAAATACAGCAAACCAAAAAGGGACATAAGGAAAACATAAACATAACAGAGAGGACAAACTTGTACCCTGTACTCTACAGCCACACCCCCGGAATGTACCCGACCACATCTGAAACAACACACTGAAGTTCTGAGATTGTTTAGGGAATTCCACCATAACCCTGAAGGGCCAATACTCCTAGACTTACAGTCAGTTATTCTCTTAATTTCTTCATAGCCCCACAAATGTGTGTATGTACTTTAATTTTCCTTTAAAATCTTTATATAAAGGCAATGACATGGTAAGAGTTGCATTTATTCTTCTGTAACTTATGCTCTGGGCTTAAGCCTGAGATTCATTGTGCTATTGTAATTTTTAGATGTGAGAGTCTGACACAGCATAACTCACTTCCACTGTGCAGGTGCACACAAGGCACAGAGATTTTACAATGATACGAACAAGTGCATCACAGTCTCCACTTGCTGACCATGTGGATTCTTCCCCAGAGATCAAACATGTAACGCAGCCAATTAATAGTTCCATTTTTGAAATATTTTCTAGGTTCTCCTTCATTTATATGTTTCTCTACCCATATGATATATCTTCTTACATTAATAAGTTAGGGCAAATGAAGAAAAATGTAGCTAATATGTGTTCACACATATGAGATGCCAACGGTGTTACTTTGATCATTACTGTGACATCGTATCTGACAGAGGCAGCTTAAGGGATAAAGGCATATTTGGCTCAGGGTTTCGGGGGTTACAGCCCATAACATGAAAGGAATGCCCTAGGGGCAGTGGGAACCTGTGGTAAAATTCCTCAGATGGTAGGCTGGTCACAACACAGATAAATGGCAGGAAGGAGCAAGGGACAATGACCTTAAAAGACTCGTACCCTGTGAACAACCCTGCTCCTGAAGCTAGATGTCTACAGGTTCCCCAAATACAGACACCAGCTGGGGACTATATGTTCAAACACCTGAGCCTGTGGGGGAGGGGAACATTTTACAGCCAGAACTCTGTACCAGCCACTGTCCTGGGTGCTTTTACACAGTCAATCATTTCCTGTATGAAGTGAGCAGTGTTATATGGAAAAGGAATCTGATCACAGGAATCAGTATGACCAAGTAGGTACTATTAGATACTCAGGCAATCAAGTCACAGAGATTGTGCTATTTGACACTACATAAATCACACTCCCATTATGTGTAATGATATTTTGTGATACATCAAGGCTCATTCAGATGTGTATCAGGCCCAGCAAGATGGCTGAGTGGCTAAAACGATTTGTGGCACAAGCCTTGTGGCTTGAGATCACTCCTCCAAACACATATAAAGGTAGGAGGACAGACTCCAACTTGAGTCCTCTGACCCTCACACATGTGCCATGGAGTATGTCCTACTCCAATAAAAATAAATAAAAATATTTCTTTATAGTGAATATCCTTAGACTCTTATTGTCATAAGCAAATATTATACCTATTTTTAAGTTCTGTAAACAACCAACCATTAAAAATTTCATTAGATCTCCAAATAAATTTACACTATTGAGCTTCAAATCCATTAGCATCATATTTTTCTTTTAGTTTTTATATTAAATGATTTATTTTTTAAATCGTGTTTTATGGTATCCCTTATTCTGTATATCTTTTATAAAATATATTTATGGGTGTTATTTTACTTCCCCTACAGAAGATGGCACATTTTAATGTTACTTCTGCTCCTTGCTATTTGAAGTAACACAGTTGACTTAGACAGTTCTCTTGCTGACAGGCAATGGCTGAGTAAAAGGAGGGCAATTACTCTTCCCCCTTACGTAATAGAAAAAGCATTTGAAACAATTGTCCTTGGACATTGTATGATATGCAGCACAATGATTGCTCAGAGGTTAAAAAATATGAATTGAATTAAGCTCAATGATAGCTCCAGGTTACTGGTTGGAGTTTTCAGGTCATAGTGCAGGAGGGGACACCATTAGAGCTTGGTGGCCACGTGGAGGTAAGAAGACAGAGTTCACAGTTCTAGGAGGCCAATACAAAACTTACAGGACAAAATGTCAAGAGGAACAACTGCTTAGAGAAAGAAAGGCACATGGAGAGTTTTCTCTGGTTAATGGAATTACATTAGAAATCAGTAACAGAAAGGCACTTGAACAATGTGCAAATATTTGAAAGCTAAGCAGCAATCATCTCAGAAATACCCTTCCTAGCCCAGCCCTGGAAAAGGAGAAATACACAAAATAAGGAAATGTTTTGAAGAAAATGAAAATAAAAACATGGTATACAGAAATCAGACAGATGTTTCTGTAACTTAAGGGTAAGGGCCAACGCAGATGAAGGACATTTTATAAAGTCTCTAGTTTAGATAGCACATCATAGGTTTTAAACATCATAATGTTTAAAAAGAATCAAGTCTGAATTATACATAAACTGGGTATGATGCCACATACGTTTAATTCCAATAACGTGAGGGACTGAGGCAAAAGGACTTAAAATTGGAGGTCTACTTAGGCTCAAAATAAAACAGGAAAGGGCTGAGGATGCAGTTCAGAGGCAAAGTATTTGCTGGTCACATGCAAGGCCTGGGATTTGTGCCCCAGTGCCACAGGGAACAGTGGAAGCCCCAAGTGAGTTAAGTCCTCAATGAGTGTGTGTTTTGAAATAGGCATGGCCTGTTGAGGATTTCAAGACTAATAGACTCATGGTAAGTTGACAAAACCCAAATGGGCCAGGCTCAAGATGGATGGCAAAGTTTTCCTCGGGAGTCCAAGGATGAGTGCTTAGGGATAATTGATCAGTGTGTGCAAAGACTAGTAAGTGTGACTTTTTCCTCTCAGATGTTTACATCCTGAGAGGCAGCTCACCTATAGAGATCTCCTCCCCAGACTAACTAGCTGCTCTCTCCCAACACATCCTATGATGTACCTATTAAACATGCTGAGGTTCCAGGTTGTGAACGTGGTATGGGTTAGAGAACCTCACTTGATCCCAGCTTTATTGTACATGCGTATGTGTGTCTGTCTTTTCTTCATTTCTTCATTTCCTTACTGCCCTTAGCTAGAGTTTTGGAACCCAGGCCATACAGGAATCTGTATAGTGCCAACAAACAAACAAGAAAACAAATATAAAGTAATACAGAACAGAAACCAATGAAATAGATAAATCAATGGGGAAAAACATCAGTGCAACCTAAAGCTAGTTGCATGGAAGGATCAATAAAATGCACAAGACTCAAGTAAGATAACTGAGTAAAAAGATCAACAGCAGTTTATAACATTGGGGATGAACAACGATACCACAACAGAAAGGAACCATTATGAACAGCTGCATATTAATAAGCCTAACAACATCGTAGAACTAAGCAAATTGGTTTAAAAATAGAAACGGCCAACTTGTTATTGAAGGTACAAGCAATGGCTATAAAAATGAGCTGAGCCTTCCTTCTGACAGGGAGTGAGGCTGCATACCTGTGAGGCAGATGCAGAAGGATCACAAATTCCAAGCCAGCCTGAGCTACATCTTATGGAGGCAATCATTTAAAAGTTCCCTCTTCCTAAGTGATTATGGGTTGTGTCAAGTTGACAACTGAAGCTGACCATAGCACATGGTGAGAGAATATCTAAAAATAATAAAGTGAAAAGATTGAATTATAATGAAAAACATTTCAAAAATGAAACCTCCAGGCTGAAGTAGCTCCACTGGTGAATCCATCTCCTGATCTCAATCTGGGAACACAAATCCTACCAATGTTCTTTCAAGACAGAAGGAGGGGGACATTTTAACTCATTCTATGAAGTCAGATTATATAAGAATGAAACCCCATGAGGTGAGCAACATGGAACCAGACAACATTATAGTTAGTGTAATATGCATGAAAAAAGGTAAGTAAATAGTTGATTCCATGAAGTAGAAATTAGGATAGGGCTCACTGGTAAGGAAGGGCAGCTGAAAGCCAGAAGATAGGCAACTGAATAACAAGAAGGAGTAAATCCCAGTGTGCCATAGTACAGCAGAGAGACTGTGGTACAAATATAAATCTATTTACATGAATTTTATTAGAACATAGGAGTTCAGTTTCTCAACAAAAACAAATGACAAACGGATAAGGGGAGGCTAATTACTTCAATTTGATTATTATACACTGTGTATACATTTAAAATTGTAACATGTAACCCTATAAATGTAGACAGAGACTGCTCATTCGTTTTACAGCTACCCAGACCTGAATAATCACACAGAAACTATATTAATTATGACACTCTTTGGCAAATGGCTTAGGCGTGTTCCTAGCTAGCTCTTACATCTTAAATCAACCCATTTCTATTAATCTGTATATCACCACGAGGTTGTAGCCTACCAGTAAGGTTCTGGTATCTTTCTCCTTCAACAGTTGCATGGTGTCTCTTTGACTGTGCCTTCTTTATCCCAGCATTCAGTTTAGTCTTCCCACCTAGCTCTATTCTGCCCTGTCTTAGGCCAAAGTAGCTTCTTTATTAACTACTGGTAATAAAAACATATTCATAGTATACAGAGGGAAATCCCACATCATCTAAATACATGAAATTATGTTTTTTGGGAAAAAAGAAACTGTTATAGATTTAGTTCAGTTGGTAGCATGTTTGCCTATCATGAGTGTGCCCTGGGTTGGATGGCCAGAACCACGTAAGCTGGGCAGGGCACAATATGCTTGTATTCCCAGTACCCAGGAGATGAAGGCAGGAAGATCAGAAGTTCCTTGGATATACAATGAGTTTGAACCTAGCCTGTGACATATGAGACCCTGGCAAAGAAAGAATATAATATTGTCTTAGTAGGGGAAGATAAAAATTTTACTAAATTCAACACTCATTCACAGTTTAATCTCCCAGTCATCTAGGAATAAAAGGGAACTTATAAATATTATAAAAGCCCTTGATTACACAACCAAAGCAACCACCTTCCAGCTACCACCTTAAGGACAGACTTACTGTTTTGGGGCTGCAAAGACATAGGGTTGCTTGCTTTTACTGTTCCTACTATTAGAACAGTAAGGCAAGAAAAAGAGACAAAGGATTCTCAAATAGAAAAGTGTAAAACCACTTTTACTTATGGACAATTGGATTATTCATGAAGAAATCCTCTAAAAAATCTATAATAGAGCATGTAAACCTAGGAAGAATGCTTAGCAAGTTCACAGGAGAGGAAATCAAATATTAAATCAATTATTTGTCATATTTTAAAAGAGGATACTTGAAAATAAAATTCAGAATTATCACCATAAAATTAAAAATGTAAAATATGTAGAGGTAAATCCCACAAAACACATCCAATGCTTGCACAGCATGAAAACCTCGCTTAGGGCAACTGAGGAAGACTCCAGTATATGAGTGCAGACTCGCATGCTCATAGTTTGGAAATACAACTGTTGGCTTTCTTTCAATATTCTTCAACTCTGGAGATTCACTGTGCTTTCAACTATAATACCACTCAGTCATGTATAGAAACCAGAAAGAGAATTCTAAAATGTAAAACATCTAGAATGGTCAGTTTTTCCCCCAGTCTCCATGGTTTTAAGTCTTACCATAATGTTATTGCCATCTAGAAATGTGTTTGAATGAGAATAATGAAAAGGTTATAAATCACAGTACAGATTCCAGATATTAGCCTGGACCCTTACCTAACAGCAAGCACAAACACCTGTTGAGAACAGTTTGAAAACAAGAATGCAGCACCTGAAGCTTAAAACATCTGTGGGAAACTTCACGACTCAGGTTAAACTAGTATTTCTTAGGCCATTCCAGGAGTGGGGGCATGAGCCTTCAGGTGGACTTTTGTGAGTTTGAGGTCAGCCTGGTCTACATAATGAGTTCCAGGTCAGCTAGTGATACACAGAGAGACTCTGACTCAAAAAATATTTCTTATGCTGTAAAATTATTAACCTAGTTATGAACAAAGATATTTTTTAAATTGTACTTCACTTAAAATGTATATTCTTTCTTCAAATGTCACAGTTCTGAAAATGCATATATAAGGCACAGGTTTAAACATATAAGTCATCATGGACTTAAATACAATATATTGTGATATTTTGATTGCATTCTGACAATAAAGTTTGATTTGAATTAGAGGATAGCGCTAGCCACCAGCTGACCAAAATTAACCGTAGAGGTTTTGGAGGACTGAGCACAGACAGAGAGACAGGAAGTAGTAAGGTGGATGGAGGAATGGAAGGGATAGGTGGTCACTGGTCTCCACTGCTTCTATGATCATTCAAGTTCTTATTCCAAATCTGTAATTTCTGATTTTTTATTGATAAAGAATAATTAGAAAATACATCAATTTATAAGTAATCCTTATGAAGCACTATAAACAGGTAAAATATTTGACAGCCAATTCATTAAATGAGTCTTAGAAATTCAAATAAATATTGGCTATTATACTCTCTCTTCATTAAGGGAATGCAAATTAAAGTCCCATGAGAATGGCTGAAGTTGAAAATGTAGTGCAAATAGATTGCTCATGTAGTACTGATGAAAGGTGACATGACCACCTTGGAAGGACTGCCACATTCTCTTGTACAATTTTATATAGTTACCTTATAATGTGGCAATTCTACTTCTGAACTTTATTTAAGAGATTAAAACCTCCTCATTCAGATGCACCCAAATTTTCAGCTGTATCCATTCACTTTAGTTTATATGTGTTTAGTACATTCATTAATAGACTTATACTCATACCTGTCATTATTTATTTTCTAAATATTTGATGTTTTTCTATTGTTCTTTATGATCTTATTAAGTATTAATAAATATATGTGTACCACCATTAGTTCCTTTATTATGTTTTAATTATTTCCTTACAGTTTATTCTGGGGTCTGAATTATTTGTTTTTTTCTTAATGCTGTTTTGATTGTTCCAGACAGGTTTTTTTTTTGTGTGTGTATGTAGCCTTGGCTGCTCTGGAACCATCTTGATAGACCAGGCTGGCCTTGAACTCACAGAGATCTGCCTGCCTCTGCCTTTCAAGTACTGGGATTAAAGCTGCACCACTACCACTTGGTCCCAGGGTTTGCACTATTAAACTTAGCTTTTTATTTTATTTTTTTCTCTTTATTTATTTATTTATTAAAATTTCCACCTCCTCCCCTCCTCCCATTTCCCTCC
>LOEQ01000430.1:121187-132821 GCA_001685075.1 Bramus lutescens | reverse complement strand
AGGCTTCAGTACACAGAGGCCAGTGTTCCCGTGTGGCCTCCTTCTAATCAAGTCAGCCAGCCCTGCAGCTTCTCAGACGAGCTGAAGCAGACTCTGGTTCCCTCCGTTCAGACACTGTTTTGTAAGTCTAACCACCCAGGGAACTTCCTATCCCAGAGCTGAAACTGACCTGGAAGCTGACGTTCTGGCTCCTGCAGATGCTATAAGGCTTGTTAATGGCTTCCTCCCCATGGTTCGCAAAACTTCATACCTAGGTCTGGCCTACTGTCAGGTGTGCTGGCTCTATGGTGTGTCTGACCTTTGGTTCAGGATTCAACATGGAGTGTTCCCCACAGGCTATTGTTTAGAACTCTTGTTTCCCTGCAGGCAGTACTGTCTGGGGAGGTTTGGGAAGCCTTAGGAGGTGGGTTTGGCTAGGGGAATAGGTCACTAGGGCCAGGATGCTGGGAGTCTTGTCCCTGGCTCTTTGGCATTTTCCCCTGTTTCTGAGCACTATGAAGTGAACATGTGCCTTCTGTTATATATCCTGCTGCCATGATGCTCTCTCTGCACAAGTCCACAAAGCTAAGCTAAGTGGCCAGGAAATAAACCTCGTGGAACTGTGAGTCACCCAAAACTTCGCCTCCTTCATGTTGCTCTCTTAGCGATTTGAGGTCATTATGCAAAAGTAACTAAACCAAGAACCGAGTTAAATAAAAATGGTTGCATGGTAAGATCTAGTCTCTTTACTACCTTTCTCTGGGCCCAATATATTGAATTGGTAGATTTATGTGAAAACAGGCTGAATAAATATGATGGGAACGTCACTAGGGCAATTTCTTATCTGGATACCCAAGGCCATCCATGCAGATGACTTTGGAAAAAGAAAGCATGGTCTTTGAGTATTTTCTTATTCTGTAGAGGTTATGATAGCTTCAAAGTAGAGTCTAAACAAGACAGAGATATCAATGTCAGTGAACATGATTTGCATCTTGGAAAATAGCACATCTGCTCCTACCACTGGGAACACAACCATTAAATAACAGATAAAGCAGTATACAACCACGTTTCAGAAGAAATACGTATGGGAAAGCTGCATGGTTCATCATACGTTTTCAACATTGTATTCTCTGGACTCAGGGAAGAACGCTGGAAGTAACATTCTACAAAAATAGCTTTGTCTCATAATTAATTCAATCATGTCATAATTAAGTTAAAAAAAATAACAACACAGGACTTACCTAAGAAGAAAACAGGGGAGGGGAGGAGTCGCCAGATGAACGGTGTAATCCTTTGAAGGCAATGTTTACGGTCTCTGGGCTGTGATCCCACTTTTGGCTCTGGGATACACTATAGTCAGCTACACACTCAGGACTCCAGCATTTCCATCTGGTAAATACAAATAACAGTGTAACTGTTTACCCAGTAACTGCTTCGTGAATTTCAGGGTCCCAGTGTGACTGAGAAAAGGAGGAACAAAGACTGGAAGAATGCTGATCTGTAGAGCAGGACACACTGACATCACACAGACCTCCACACAGCCATTCAGACTTAGGCTCTTAACTGGCCGTCTCCACCACTTGCTTTTTAACTAAAACATGAGTTAGACACCACAAGGCAAGGCAAATCCACTAAACTAGACCAACCAGGAAAACAACAGCACGCTTCTCTAACTGAGGGCAAGAGAAATAGGCTGACTGGGAGTCAGACAGTACAGAGAGAAGCCCATTCCCCTGTGACTTCGTGCCATGCACTGTCCCTCAGGGAGCCCAGCACACAGAGATGGATACTGTATCCCGTTATCATTCTATCATCCAGGCTAAGTGGGAAATAGCATGAGACGAACTGTGGACGGATTCCGTGACTGGACCGCTAGTGACATGACTTGGCCAGCACAAAGAATGCAGCCTAAACAGGATTGCCCAGGTTCAAACATTGAAAATTTATGGCTGAGGATGACAGGCACATCTGTGTAGGGAGGCTGCAGGATCATTGAGAAGCCCCAGAAACTGAAGCTGACGTTCCTTTCTTTCCCCACCATTGGTAACCTCCCAGCGACTAGAAGCTGCGGTGATTTGGCTGATGGTAGCAGGCTTGGTGCACACAGATCAGGCCAGTTGTTTAGAAGCAGTGTTTTCCCCATGGACATTTGCTGCTATAAATCCCTCTCAGGGCCCAGAAATACACATTTCAAGTGGAAAGAAATGGTGGATGAGAATATGAAAGATGCCACTGATGGTAATTTAAAATATATTGCAAAATACCATTGCATTTCGACTCAAGTTTCTAAAACATGGAATTTAGATTAGTTATTTTATTAGATTTAATTAGTATTAAATTAAACATTAAATTAATATTTAGTTACTTTTTTTTTTTTTAGAAACTATGACTTTGGAATCAAAATGGTCCTCTCTGTACTTATTATATCTAAACCAGGAGAGGTAAATGATTCAGGTGCCAGAAAGCCTGAGGTCTGTGTCTTTGAGCCACTAACCCTTAGCCTTAACTTCATTATCAATGAAATAAAACACAGAGATGCTGGAGGGTCAGGAATAAATCCTTCAGCTTTGTGGTCTACATCATGGCTTCTACTGTGGCTTCCGTGACCACTTCATTTTGAGATTGTATGCATATTTTTTGCTTGTTTTTCCTTTTTAAGATGTGTTAACTTATCCTTTACAAATTTCCTATATGTAGACAATATATGTTGATCAGATCCACTCTTAACACATTGCTTTGCATATTCTTACCTAATTTGATTCTCTCTTTGGCTTGACTGAGACAGTTTCCTAATGGTGTGAGAAAATACCCGAGATAATCAGCTTACAAAGAGGAAAGGTTTATAAGAGCTTATGTTTTCAGTTTGCGAGTGCTTGCTTTGGCCTTGTGGTAGCATTGTGTGGCATAGTGCGAGAGCATGGCAGAGGACGCCTCTTAACTTCATGGCAGCCAGGAAGTAAAAGAGAGAGAAAGGAAAGAGCTGAGGTCCCAATATTTCCTTCAAGGAAACACACTCCTATAAATATTTAACTACCCTCCACCTCCCAATAAGGCCGCTGGGTGGGAACTAACCTTTAACATATGATCCTTTGGAGGACATGCCAGAACCAAACGACAGTAGAGTACCCAGATTCAACAAAGTATGTTCTCAGTGAGCCATGGACCCAGGTTATGAAGTTGATCTGGTTTCAAATTCTGGTGTCTTTCCATTTACATATCAGTGTAATCACTGATTGTGTCAATGAGTGATGCTTAATAAAATATTTAAAATATTCCTCTTTGTTTCAAATTAGTGTTGGAATGACACCAATCTTAAAAGTCCTTAAAAGTGTCTTGGGCATCTTTGTAGGAAAATATGTGAGGGTGAAATCTGGTGACTCCTGACTGACTGGGGGTGGGCGGGTAATTGAAAATTACTTATCTAGGGCTAGAGGGATGGCTCAATGTGAAGAGCACTTGCTTTGCAATCACAAGGACCTGAGTTCAGATCCACAGACCCTACATAAATAAAGCACATCTCTAATCCTAGTGCTCCTATAATAAGATGGGAGCCAAGAGACAGGGGAATCTCTGGAGGATTATGGGCCAGTTCATCTGTCATATGCAGCAGTGATCATAACACACTGTCTCAAACAAGGCGAGAGCAAGGATGAACAACTGATGCCATCTTTGACTTCCACATGTGCACCGTGCCACACAAGCATCACACTCAAACACTTGGACATTTATTCACAAGCAAAAACACAGGAATGTACACACATATAGACTTAAAAGCAAAACCACACACCAATTATAAGACTTTCCAGTAAGTATAGTATTTTCCAGGCATTGCTTCCTACCCACTGTATTCTATAATCCTGGATGTAACCCCACTGGATAAGCAATGTTAGGGCCACTTTGCAACTGAGTCCACCGATCTCATGAAGATTGTTCAAAGTCACACGGTAAGGGCAGAGCCTGATCTCAAACCCACATTTCTCAGAAGCTACTTTGTGTTTGTGTTGGCAACAGTTAGAGATTATATGCAAGTCTATTGCTTGAGACAAGTTATTCCTAAGCTCCTCCTACCTCTTGTTCTCCCTCTGAAGCGTTGTCATCAGCTCTGTCCACTCCTACCGCCCATGATTTCTCTCAGGCTCTAGATGCACCAGTTCACAGTTCACAGCTCTACCTGCACCCCCACTGGACTGGCCCAATTCCATTTTGTTCCAAAGACCAGTGTAAGTGTCATTTGCTCTCCCTTGATGATATACTTCTGTTTCCCCCACTTGCTTAAGCCACTGTATGAGCGAAAGGAGAGAGCAACATGAAATTGTAACAGCTGAGAAAGCAAATGAACTGTGTGTACACAGCAGGCACTGTGGAGCAGGACAGGGAAGTACATGCTTTAATTATTTTCTTGTTACTGGGACTTATTGGAAAGTAATTAATAATAATAATCCATTGCTTAATTATCGTTATAATACAATTCTGTAGGTTAATTCCGAAGAATTCAGACTCATTGGAGCACGGAAATGAAGAGCACAATTATTTCCCAATATTGTTTTTTCCTTTTACACAAATGGGTAACTTCAGTTAGGTTACTGAAAATGGCCAAGCGGAAGCCCACAAAAGGTTGTGTTATAATGAATGAATAAGAACACGCGTGTAGTCTGCAGCTGAAAAAAATGAATTCATGCGATGTACTTGGTTTAAATTGAAAAATTTTTTCTCTTAATAAAATCAAGGGGCTCTGAGGTAGTTTAGATACTGTTACTTAGTTTATAACACAGGAGGACAATGTTTACTTGATACCTATTAACAAGTTGTCTGAACTCCAATTATTACCGACAAACCAAACAACTTTGAAACAAGAGGACTATGCCACTGCCAAGTATAAATGAGTGAATATTTTATTGCAATTTACTGTATTGGCAGGATTATTGCAATATCCTGTGATTCAGAGTGACAAGCTGGCCCTCAGAGGGTTGTCCCATGACAGCAAAATCTTAACAGGATAAGCAATTGTAAAATTCACCTTTATAAAGAATGTATTAGTGTGTGTTAATTATACAACTAATGGGCGTCATAATATATTCATTCAATCATGCCACATACCTCAGCCATTTATACGCCTTCTTTCTCCTCCTTCCTCTACTCCCTTCTCTTCTCAAAGATTCCCATTTCTACCTTCTTGTCATGCGCTTAGTTCCCTGATGGTCACCAGTTTCATCCTTTGTCTTGAAACTGACATAATTTCACTCATCTGCACAGTTAATAAAATTCTATCATGAATGTAGGAAATATTTTCTGTATTCTATGCATCTATTGGTGGACATCTAAGTTCATCTATTTTTAAAATGTCATGTTTCCTGACCCATTGACTGTTGATCCAATTTTCTCCTTTGAGGAGTATAACTTTGTTCCACAAAATGAATAGAAATACAAGAACAAAACACAAGGGTTTTCTCAAGTGTGAAATAGTGAATAATATTCAGAGTAAAAGAAATGCTATTTAAGATTTGGATGTGGCAATAATCCCGGGCTGGAGGATCAGGAGTTCAAGATCATCCTCAGCTACATAGTGAGTTTGAGGCCAGTCTTGAGCTCATGAGACACTATTTCAGAAAAACAAACCAACCAAATACCACCAACCACCCAAACTGTTTAAAGAGAATAAAATGAGAACATTTTAAAACATAGTCGTACTAAATAAATCATTTTATGCTTTTGCTAGGCATTGTTGGTTTGATAGAGGCAAGGAGGGAGTTCAGAACTGGCAGTGTTGGAGGTCCCCCATCTCTAGATAGATCATCAAGTCGGTCCACTAGAGAGGGCTGGAGCAACAAGAACACTCCTACATAGCAGATGGGGAAACTCTTCCTTGGTTGGATAGTGTGCCTCCATGGCCAGAGGTGGGGCAGTCTAGAAAAGCAAGTGACCTCGAGTTGATCTGTGCTGAGCTCCAGGGACAAGTGAGATCAAGAATGACGTGGGAAAAACGTGAGCAACTTTGGGACTGACTCAAAGTCACTGGGAGAAGCACCGACGATCAGAGTCGGAAGGGCTAAAATCCCGAATCTGCTCACCTCTGTGTCCTCCACCATGAAGAAATTAATGTCTACTCCCTTGAAAGGACTATTCAAACCCCTTTCATTTCCAGTTTCAGCTTGCTCAGCAGGCTCCTCATCTTCAATGTCTAGTGTCTGAAAAATCTCTTCATAGCTTTGAGGGTCTCGGAGCAGCAGGTTTTCCTCTGCAGAGCCTAGCTAATTCCTTCTTGCTAAAGAACAGCGAATGTAGTGGCTACAAATGTCTGTCTGAGACAACCAGATCTGAATTCAGACATCAACTGTCTGGGCTAACTTTAGCTGTCAGCTTGACACAGCACAGAGTCAACAAAGGGAGTTTCAACTGGGGGATTTCCTAGGTTAGATTGGCCTGAGGCCATGTCTATAAGAGATTGTCTTGATTGAGGATTGATGTGAGAGGTCCCAGCCCACTGTGGGCAGCAACATCCCTCCATACAGGACTCTAGGCTGTGTAAGCAAGCTGACAGAGCATGAGTCCAGGAGCAAGCCAGAAAGCAGGCAAGGAGGCAGCTATCCTTCATGGTTCTTGCTCAGACTTCCTCCAGTCATAGACTGTTGCCTAGAAACACAGACTGAACCAAATACTTTCCTCCCTGAAATTACTGTTGGTCAGAGTGGTTTATCACAGCAACAACGAAATTAGAACATCGGCCTGGTATCGATCAACTTGTGTTTCTTCCATCTAGGAGCTTTGCTCCAGGACAAACAGCCGTCACCTTGTCCTTCAGGACCCTCGTACTTAGACTACTGCTTTATCCAGGTCTGAGCAAGCCCACAGCCATCACCCTGTTCTTCAGGACCCTCGTACTTAGACTACCGCTTTATCCAGGTCTGAGCACGCCCACAGCCGTCACCTTGTCCTTCAGGACCCTCATACTTAGACCACCGCTTTATCCAGGTCTGAGCAAGCCAGTTAACTGATCAAAGAATCAGTTTCATCATCTGCAACGTGGAACGGATAATGAAGACCATGACAATGCACCCTGCCATTTATTCATCTTACTCACTAAATAAATATTTGTGACCCACATGGTAAACTAAATGAGTCTAAATGACAGAATCATTCACATCATTTATAACATATCCTGCATTACCAAAGCACTTGCTTCCCGCCTTCTCTACTAGAATATGAGCTCTTTTGGTGGGATCTGTTTTGTAGTCACTTTTTTCCATACCAAAAGCAAAACTTGTTATATAGTTAAATCATCCATTCAACAAGACATCATTGAATGGCTTCTCTCTCACAGACATTATTATGCTAAGCAAACCAAACATATAAGTGAACAGGGGCTCAAGAAAATAAGAACAGTTTAAAAGCATTATAAGTAACTCCATTTTTTATACAGAGACGAATGGTAACATATTCTATCAACTGACTTATATTATTTAAATTATAAATAAGGTAAAATTTTAATTCAAATATTTTTGCAGTGACATACTCTAGTCTTCTGGTGTATGACAGTTAGCTGAGCCCCCCAGAATACCACATCGCATATGTATAACCATTCAGATTGGTTGTTATTGTCAACTAGACACAACCTAGAGTCACCTGGGAAGAAGGAACCTCAGTTGAGGAATTGTCCAGATAAGGCTGGCCTGTAGCCATCTCTGTGAGAGATTGTCTTCATTGATAATTGACATGGAAATGCCCAACCCATTGTAGGCAGCACCATTCCTAGATGGTTCTGGGCTGAGCATGAGCCAGATACCAAGGCAGTAGGCAGCGTTCCTCTCAATGGTCCTGTTCTTCAGTGATGGACTGTGACCAGGAAATGTAAGCCAAATAAACTCTGTTCTCTTCAAGTTGCTTTTGGTCAGAGAAGTAGTCCTCAACTAGTGGGGCATGACCCCCCCCGGGGGGGTCAAATGATCCTTTCATGGGAGACATCCTGCATATCAGATATCTACATAATGATTTTTTTCTAATAATTTTTAGTACTTTATAAATAATACCATTCAAAATTTCCTCTTCCTCCCCTCCTCCCACTTCCTTCCCACTTTCCCACTCACCCTCCCCACTCCCCTACACTGTGATTTGTAACAGTAACAAAATTGCAGTTATGATGTAGCAATGAAAATAATGTTATGGTTGGGGTCCCCACAGCATGAGGAACTGTGTTAAGGGTCGCAGCGTCCCGAAGGCTGAGAACCACTGGGTTAGAGTTGCTGTATCACAGCAGCAGAAAGTAAACTAGAGCAGACTCCAACCTGCATGCTGCATCCCTTGGCGCTTGCCATTCAATGTACAATGTGGTAGCTCTAATTGCCAACTGGACAGAACCTAGAGATAACTGAGAAACCTGCCTCTGAGCACTCCTGTGGGGAGTTATGGTGATTCTGTAATTAAGGCGGGGAGAGCCGCCACTGTGGAAGGCACCATTCCTTGACCATTCCTTGACTGGGGTCCTGGAGTGTAAAGGAGAAAGGCAACTGGACGGCAGCATGCTTTTCTTGCTCCTTTCTTCTGACTGTGGCCAAGATGGGGCCGGCCGCTTGAAGCTCTTGCTGCCCTGTCTTGGCATGCGTTGGGGACAGTGTCCTGAACTGTGAGCAAAGTAAACCCCTTCTCTGTGAAGTTCCTTTCCTCGGATAATCTCATCACAGAGACAGGCAAAATGACTAGGACGTGCACTTTTACTGAGCTGAGTTTTAAAAATGCAAAACACTAGAGATTATTAGAAGATATTAACCATGCTCACAGCAATGCCGTGAGCTCTGCAGTAATCTTAATAAGTCAACAGAGAGCACATGAATTTTCATTACAGGGTGTTCTACCATTTCCTCCTCTATAGTGAATATGGGGGGTGGATCCATCATTCAAAATTACTTTCCGTTAGTGGGAAATTGTTAGAGAGAGACCTACAACAGACTCCCCCAGTCAGAGGAAGCTGAGAAGGTGCAGCTCTGTGTCCCTCCCTGTCATGCACATGGCTGCTCAGCCTCTTTGGTGGCAGTGTCCAGAGAGCTAACCTGGCTCTACTCTAAATACCAAGGGAATGATGCAAAGACTTGGGAACCCAAGGGGTGGCAACAATGTGAGAGTGGGCAGCCAAGGAAAGTGCTCTGTCTGTTCTGTACCTGCTCCTTCACTGTCCCAGTCAGTTCTCTTGGTCACCCAAGGCTATGCTCAGTTATGGGCAGTCTGCGAGCCCATGGGCAATCTGTGAGCCCACAGCCTCCTAGGCCAAGACAGCTTCTTTTTCTCAAAATTAGGAACACTACCTGCGGCACACACAGCCTTTACCCTGTTCTCTGTGTCTTCCCATAGAAATCAAAGCGGTGGATTGCACACATCAATTACCATAAAGGACACGTGCCAGCGGGCATCTCACTCTTCCTGCACCCCCATTTTAAGATGTGTTGCAATGTTTCTTTTTCAGTTGCTCAGCATTTGTGGGCAGGAAGAATAGATGGTTATTTTAGTGAGGGAGCTAGTCTCAGATATATGAATCTAAAACTATCCCAAGAAAAGAAGAAGTTCAGTTTGGAATCGTAGAAGAAAAAGTATCTAAATATACTGGTATACTGTGACTTCATCATCTTCTCCCTGTCTGCTTGGAAACATTTCCAGTGTTTAAACAAAGAACCGTAGCCAAACAATAACTCTAGAACTTACATTCAGCTTCTAGTTACTTAAAGAAAATCGTTAACGTTTCTTCTTCATATCTTCCTAATCATCTTTCTATGCTTCTGCCTTTGCTCACATAATAAAAGTATCTTCAATGCAAAGCAAAGCTCTCTGCTTACATCTAGCTCTTGATGGTTTGCATGCAGAAGGTGAAACCATCAGCGAGACCTGCTAACTAATTCTCCCTTGTAACTTGGAATGAAATCCCAAGCAGGGGGTCTTAGGGCGCTAAGTAGTGTAGCTACCCGAAGTGGTTGGGGAGCCGGATGTGAGGAAATCCCTACAGATTACCCCAAGGCACAGCTTCCTCTTTCCGGGGCCTCATACCTGTTTAGCATGCAGAAAATCATTCCAGGAACAAATAATACTGTCAGCTTCTACCAATCTTCCACGTGTTTACATGGGTGCTGGGCTCCAGGAAAAAGCAGGGGAGAAAGGGGGCTCTCAAAACAAGTTCTTCAGGGAAAACACACATGGCCACAGACGCCAAAAGTCTTAAAGACCAGATAATCTCCTGCATTTCTTTTCTGTACCAACATTTGGCTTTATTGAATTACATTTTGAGAAGTAAATATAATTCAAGTATAGTGTCAGACCATAAGGTATATGAGAGCCAGAGAGATCACAGAAGATAAAGATTCCAGGTAAAGAATGTATTTGAAGATTCTGTTGTGCAGAAGTCCCTCCTCTTTCTGGAGTGTCCCCACTTTTTTCTGAAATGTAAATGAATTTACTCATGTTGGAAAGAGAGCAAAGGAAAATGGAAGATAAACTAGAAATCATTAAAATCACATTCCATGGCTCTTGGCATGGACAGATTCCAGAAGAAAGGGGAGAGGCTGGCTTCAGAAAAGAAAGTGATCCTGTCCCCTTCTCTCTGGCTTCAGGGAACAGTGGACACCAGCTGCAAAGGGTCCCAACTGAGGAATCACTCCACGTAAGAGCCTGCTGCTGCTCTTCCCACATCCCTCACTATTGGGAGTATAAAACAAGGTTGAAAGAAAAACTGGGCCCCCAAAACACAGTCCTTAGAGGAAGACATGGCTTTGGATGACCAAAGCTTTACCTCCTTTTGTATGTAGAATGCCACCCAAACGCCATCAGCAAAGAACTTGAAACTGCTAAGTTTGTGTATCTGGAATTCACTGTAAAAAGTATATCTATCTGGATTGCATTGGGGAATGATATAATAGAGGTGGTCTCAGTAGATGTCTCCCTGCAGCCAACCAGACTGCGCCTTGCCTTGTGACTACCTCCCACAAATGATTTTTGCAATAAAAACAAACTCCCACAACAAATTAATTACATGGGAAAGCAATTTAAATTTCACCCCAGATTTCACAGTTGTTATTTTTTCAACAGATATGAGTTAGCCAAAGTAATTAGAAGAAATGATTAGCAATGTTCTGTATTGAATATGGGTTCACACCAACAAATAAAGCCAGTGGAAATAGCTTTAATCCTCTGTTTTCTTCTGAGTGGTAATAGTTTTTGCTCTCACAATGGTTTTGGGGGGACTTATAGTAATTTGGGAGAATACGCTTTCTGCAAAAGTAGCCCTGGGCTCTTCTTGTTTCTGAAGTAGAACTTTATAATTCAGTAGGATCTTACAACATGGCTGCTTCATCCCGAAAGAGCTCAGAAAGGACAAACTGCTGAAAACTCGATCATCTATGGGCAAGTCTTGTGGTCACCCCTGAAAAGTTTAGCTCACTGAGGCCTCCTGCTTTTCAGTTCTTGGGTGGCACTGTGCTTCTGAGGGGCAGCTGGGGTTTTTAGGCATTTGCATCAGTTCTTGCTTCCTTCACATTTTAAAACACCCTCCCGATGGACGCATCTGATGGGAATGACCTGTTGCCAATGTGAGCTACTTCAGTTAACCTCCCGATGGACGGATACAGTGCATCTGATGGGAATGACCTGTTGCCAATGTGAGCTACTTCAGTTAACCTCCCG
>LOEQ01000430.1:68769-82730 GCA_001685075.1 Bramus lutescens | reverse complement strand
TGTGCATTCCTCTGTGCCCATATCCCACCCAGTCTGCATTCCACTGAGCCTATGTCCCACCCAGCCTTCACTCCAGTGAGCCTATATCCCACCCAGCCTTCACTCCAGTGAGCCTATATCCCACCCAGCCTTCACTCCAGTGAGCCTATATCCCACCCAGCCCACATCCCATCTTGGTCTTCTGGTCTGAGGTCAAGGGAACTGCAGTAAACAAATGTCTTCTTTCTGTTGTCATCCTGTCTACATAGGAAGAGCTATTCGGTTCAACCAGGTGGCTAAGATGTGGGTGAGGTACAGTGCAGATCTGGGATGTGATGGTTATGTGCAGTCCATTTAAAATTATGGCCAATGAGGCCTTTACATCCCACACACTCCCGTGGGAAGCTTCTGTGTAGGTAAATGTACAGAGAATCAGGTTCTGAGATGCCAACTCCAGCATATTCCCAATTTTAAAGAGCTACTCTACTCATCTCTCTGTGCAATCTGCCTTTAAATGGCCTTTTGTTGAAGGAAAAAAAATCTCTTTTGTATTTTTGTTCTAATTAACTAATTTGGAAACAGGGTCTCACTTTGTAGCCACGGCTGGCTTGGAATTCTGTGTAAACTTGGCTGACCTTGAAATCATGGTGAGCCTCCTGCATTTGCCACAGTGCCTGGCTCCTGTTATATTTTATAGGTCAAGGATACTGATAAAAAACCCTTATTTTTTAATGTTTTCACTTGTTAACAATTTTACTGAGCTACTACTATACATAAAGCAACGTCTTATACCCGTTGACCAACATTTGTTCCCGGGTCCTTTATGTTTTAAAGAGAAGGTCAATGCAAACTGAAATCAGCAAGTATTAGATGACTACCTAGTCCATTTTATCCATCAAAACATACCTAAAATTTTGTTTGGCTTGGGCAGTCCTCATGCCGCTGTTTCTCTCTCTGGCTGAAGTACAGTAACTATTGTAGTTTGGATGCAAATGTCCCCCACAGGCCTAGATAAATTAACCCCTGGTTCCCAGCTGGTGGAGCTCTTTGGGGGGCTTGTGAGGCGGTGCAGCCATGCTAGGGAAGCACATCCCTGGAGGTGGGCTTTGAGAGGTTCTGGCCTCACACTGTTCTTAGCCCACTTTCTGTTTCCTGCCTGCAGTTGAGGATGCAATTTCTTAGTTGCCTGCTCCTGCTGCTCCTCCCGAACTTAAGACCAAATCAAGTCTGCTCTCTGTTACTTTTGGTCATGGTTTTGTTTGTTTGTTTGTTTGTAATCACAGCAACAGAAAAATAACTAATACAAAGAGCAATTCTAATTTTATATTTTGGTTCCTAGGGCATTCAGAATAATTGAAACAGGCAGGCTCAATGCATCAACATATGAAAATTTTTTATTATGCAGAAAACAAGCAAGCAGACAAAACACTTGTAGAAGATTTCAAAGAAGAAACAGCCTCATCATCTTCCCTGGCTCTTGAATCGGTTGTTTTTATTTCTTACTGTTAGTCTAGTTCAGGCCTTCAGCTTCTTTTACCTGTATTGTTCTCCTCTATCTATAAGATTCTGCTACAACCCTGTGTGATTGTGGCATTCACTCTCACCAGGACATTGAACATTACTTTTTATCTGTATACAAGCTTTAACTTTTGGGGCTCTCTGAGATTTTTTCCAATTCTTCAGTCTATCCATGGCCTTTGATTGGGCAGGATTCCTCCTCCATTCTGCACCCCTTATGTATTCTTACAATCTATGGATATTTCCTTGGTTTTACTGAGGGCTAACAAATCTCTTATCTGTGAACACAGCATTCTTTTTTAATTAATTAATTAATTTTATATTCCAGCCACAGTAGGCTCTACCTCCGCTCCTCTCAGTCTCCCCTACCCTCTCTGTTCCCACTCCCCCAATCCAAACTTTCTGTTTCTATTAAGGAAATGGCAGACCTCCCATTGATACCAACAAAACATGACATATCAGGTTTCAGTAAGACTATGCACCTCACTAGCACATGTATTCAGGCTGGGCAAGGTGACCCAGAATACAAGAGGTGGAAGAGAGAACCTCAGGTGTTGAAGATATGAGAGAGGAAATAGATTTATCTGTCAAAGAAAATGTTAACTCTAAAAGAATTCCTAACACAAAACATCCAGAACACTATGAAAAGAGCAACCCCAAGAATAATAAGAATAGAAGAAGAATCCCAGCTCAAAAACCCAGAGAATATATTTAACCAAATCATAGAAGAAAATTTTCCCAACCTAAAGAAGGACATACCTACAGAAGGTACAAGAAGTTTACAAAAGAATCTGTCAACAATGGAAGAATGCAAAGACATAAAATACCACTTTCGCCCTTAACCCCAGCTTTTCATTTTGAAATCCAGTGTTAGGAAGGCAGATTAAGAGACCAATTAGCAAGAGTTCAAAAGTTGTAGCTCCTTTATGGATTCACCCAGCAAAATGTTTTGGAGAGTTATACATCTTCCTCGAGTCTGTTCTTTTGCCTGGGGGCTTGTGAAATATTTCTGTAAAAACTCACAATATCTGGTCTTGGGGATCAAGGTAGTTCATAATCTTTTTTTCTATTCAGATAGCAAGCTGTTCTCTCTCTTTGTGTTTCCTCCCGATTCACCAGACTCTATATCTAATCTAAGGACTCCAGGACTCTCAAATGTCCTCTGATTACTTTTGCCCATTTAGCTGCTCCTGGGAAAGCAGGACTTTCCCTCATCTCTTAGATTTCTGTGCTAAAACAAGCTGAGAAATTATTCTTAATCACTTGCCCAGCAAAAGGAATTATGGCTAATTAATGTGAGAGGATTGTGACTAAGATCTCCATTAGCAAAGGCCAAATACATAATAAAATCTGGAGATAATTATGCTATGCCCTCACTCACCATTTGATGGATGCTCTCCTAAAATCCCACCTTTGACCCCTTTATTTTTACTTCATCTTTCAAAGCCTTCCCAGTAGGAAGACAGAAGAATGGAAAGGGGCCCCATTCCATATTTGATTTTCTAAAGATTAGAGAAATTGCAAATGCTGGCCTCACAGAAGGGTAGAATTCAATAGCATAGGGTGGATGAGAGGGACTTAGAGGATCAATTGGTCTCCCCTCCCTTTCACTGAAGGTCTCGAATCAGTGGTCAGAGCTGAGGGTTTCCCTGCCTTCCAGGTGCACCTGCTTTATCTTACTGGCTATCGAGTTACTATAGCAAGAAAATTCCAGATAGTTTCAAATGCAAACTAGAGTTGCTTGAGAAAAGATCAGACTACTGTCTCATTCAGTGAGTGAAACGCTACAGGGGCTGAGATATCACTCTGTAAATGTGCCTTCATCTGGACATGGGATAAAATATATTTGTATCACAGGAGAGCTGACATCCTCATAGGAAGAGGTTATAGACGTAAGCAGATATTTATTTTTTAGTAGTTGTTGCGGAAAACCTCGAAGCTTTCGATAAATGAGACTGGTTTTATGCCAAGGGATGTCCAAAGGGAACTATGGAGCATTGTCATCACTCCCTAATGTAACTAGCTATCAGGCCAAGCTCTTAACCAACAGTATCACACAGTATCACACAGCACTGACTATGCACTTATTCAGCACCAGAGAATACACTCAATGTTTCCTGTTCACTGTTTGAAATGTAAAATGCCCACATAGGGTAGAAACTTCTAGTTTTTGTTTTATATACAAAGAAACTTAAGTTTGTGTATAAGTGGTAGGTGGAGCCAATGAGGTAGAGCTCTCTCACGATCCTTATTGCTGCTCAGTAGCATACTAGCAACACAAGAAAGTGATATCACCAAGACACCGGAAGGATGCAAGTCACACTACACTGCTAACCAGTAGAATATGAGTGGAGAACAGTGCTACCTTGACATTCAAAAGCTGATGTGTGCTTCTTCACACAAACGTTCCCCCTCGGGGTGACAAGTCTGACAGCCATATGCTGAGATATCAACAGCTTGAGAGAGAAGGCGGCTGGATTCCTGAGACACTGGATGAAAAAGAATTTATTGACCTGCATTAGTTTTCAGATAAAAGAGAAACTCAGAGTGTGCTAGTTATCAAGGTGACTTGCTTGTGCAGCTCCAGCTGTTATAATTCCAACAAACACTGTGTTTTAACTTTGGGTTGGTGCCAATAGCTAAAACCCCTTTACCTACTGATTTGTCTTCTGAATCACTTATACATGTTAATTTTAAATCCTCAAATTAACCTTTGGGATATTTAAATCATCATTGGGTAAAAGGATAGACTATCTCCACCGTCTTTACACTAAGAAGGCCAGAAAGGACTGTGCCAGGCTCCCTAGGTGAATTCTCTGCATGCTGTGTTGTTGCCATTCTGCACTCACTCTTGCAAATAAGGACAGTTCTGAGGGTGTGAGTGTGTGCTTGATCCCAGGACCATGCTTCTATGTCGTCCACGATACGTCTTCATGCTCGCTTGAAGGATAGGTAGGTGGAATGAAAATGTCCATGTAGAGCTCGATCTAAGCTTGACAACAGCACTACCAACTTAATGTACTATGCTTTGTAGCTCACAGGAGAGTCACACATATTATGTATTTCTTCCTCAAAACTGGGTATAGTGCTATAAGCCTGTAACCCCAGTGTTGGGGTGTGGAAACAGGCAGAACCTAGGGGTTTGCTGGCTGGTAAATCTAGAGGAAATGGTGAGCTCCAGGTTAATTGGAAGAGCTGTCTCAAAGTGATCAAGAAAAATACCTGAGGTTGACTTCTGACTCCAAACGCGTGCGCACACACACACACACACACACACTCGCACACACAAACAAATTATGAAATAGGCAGTTTCACTATTGTTATTTCTATTTCACACATTAGGAAACTAAGACTTAAAATGTCAAATGACTAAGGACTTCTACATAGCATAGCCAAAGGTGGGCTCCAAATTCTCCAGATCCTGGTGCCTTGCTACTACAAGAAGAGTTTACTGAAGACTCATGGTAACGTTACCATTGTAGAAAAGCATTATGAGGTCCCAGATGATGGCAAGAATTTAAATTGTCTAATGAGACAATCTGTTATAGGCCATTTCCTTGGCAATGGACACTATTATCTTGCAGAATAGATTGGGGAGTGTTTCTCTTCTCTGCTGTGCAGACTGTTATGTCCCATTTATATGAGATACCTGCTGAGAACAAAGAGGTGAAGGGCAGGCAGAAAAATCTAGAGCACAGGAAGATGTGATTAAATAAAAATGCTAAATAGAGAGGTGGAAAAACACTGACAACTTAGGCAATTGTAGTTTGTTTAGCTGGAAAAGACACAGATGCAGTCTACACAAGATAGCCAAGGCAGCTAAGAGGTAAATATGTTACATGATGTCTCAGTAGACAGTACTGGGTAGCCAGACGCCACTCCTCCGCCCAGAATATTTGCAGATAAAGGAGGGGAGTGCTTGGTATGCTGGGAGATTCTAGTCTGAGTCACACAGACAGCATGATAGAAAGGATGAGACATTTGAGGCAGTCAAATTTGAATTTCAATCTTGATTTTGTGTGTCCCTAGATCACACACTTTTCTGACTTCCCATTTTCTTTAAACTGTACATATTGCCAGTCTCCTTTGTGCTACCCAAACCATTTATGCATCTTCTTCCCTTCCCTCTTTTCTCGTTTCTCTTCACCTGGAACATCCTCCCTACTTACCTAGCTATGCTATATTTCTCAGGTATCGCTGAGGTGTTCCTTCACCTTCCTGGGTGGACTTTCACACTAAGTGACTTTCTCTTTACTTATCTTCTCATATACTAAATGGACAGCATGATTATGAAAAAAAGAATGACGATATCTTTTATTACTGACACATACCCTGGGGAAGCACCTGGAATAACATAATTAATACAAAATATTTACTTCCTCATTGATTTATCTACCCAGCTAGGATTTATGGACACTTAATATTGGGTCATTATCTAGATCTTAATGATGCAGGAGTAAAGGAAAATAATTATCAGAATCTTTATGTAAATTTTATTTTAGAAAGGTAAAATAGGCAATAAACAAGTAAAACCTTGTCAGATGGGGATAAAACTATTCATAACAGTGATTCTCAACATGTGGTTATGACCCCTTTGGGGTCACCTAAGACCATCACAAAACACAGATATTTACATCACAATTCATAGTGGCAGCAAAATTACAGTTATTAAGTAGTAAAAAAATGTTATGGTTGAGGCTCACCGCATGAGGAGCTGTATTCAATGGTCTCACCGGTAGGAAGGTTGAGAAGCACTGATTTGTAGTGCTGTTCCTCCTCATCTCCATCTCTGTCTCCATTTCTATCTTTATCCATCCCCATATTTATATCTCTCCTATTCCAACCTCTATATCCATCTCAATCACCATGTTCCATGCTCATGCCCACCTCTATCTCTGTAGTAGTTACATTTGTTGATGTGACAACGTGTCATGATCAAAGGCAGTCTAGGAATGAAAGCATTTTTTTGGGCTTCCAGTTGCAGAGGGGAGACTCCATAAAGGCTGTGGAGGAATGGCAGTAGCTAAGAAGGCCGTATTACAGCCGTGCAAGGGAAGCGGAGTGCGTGACCTGGAAGTGGGGCAAGGGGAACAGACTCCCTAAGCTCTTCCCCATTGACTTACCTCCTCCAGCAAGGCTCCACCCCCAAAGATTCCACAACCTCCCCAAACAGCATCATAAAGTAGGGATCAAGTGTTTGAGCAAATGAGCCGATGGTGGACGTCTTTCTTTCGAAATGCCACAGTGGAGAACTAGAACGATCCCCATTTCTGTCCTTGTCCTCATTTTCATCCCCATCCTTCATCCATACTCATTTTCACCTCTATCTTCATCTCCTCCATTGTCCCCCAAGCATCTCTATCCCCATCTCCTATGCCCATCTCCAGGCCTACTTCATTAGTACATATCAATCTCCAACTTGAAATTCACCATTCCAGCTCCATCCCCAATGAACGAATGAATAATAAAATTGCTTACTTCCAGTAAAACTCAAGTGGTTTGGCTCATTTAAGTGCTCAATAAATGCTTATCTTCCATCATACTTTTCTTGATTTGGTCTTATCCTTTATACCTTTGCAATCACAGCAGATCAGAAATGAGACACGATGTTAATATTGACAAAATGTAAGGAAAATACATCACGTTCAGCATTTGAACTGTATCTATGGCTGTGTTTTCTCATTAAGCATTTAGCGAACCTTCAATTCTTTCTAGTGTAATGATCACCCCCACGCCAAAATAGCCTGGTAATGTTATGAATGAGAATTAGAACAAGTACCAACCTGCATTTGCAAAGCTGTGGAAAGTGTCCAAAGGGCAGTCAAAGCTGTGGAATTGCAGGTTCAAATCTCTCTATTCATTGCCACTTACTGGCTCTTGAAAACCACCATCCCGATCCACCTTGCATTCAGTGTATTAGTCTGTCAGTGGGACAACAAAATCACCACCTCATAACGAGATAGTGCCATATGGCCAGAGAAGAACTTCTGACAGAGGAGACCTGCACACAGTTAGCTGCTGTGACGGGATTCACAGATGTAATGCTACCCTACAGCATTCACTCACAGCATAGCAGAAAGCCAAACATTCAACACTTCAATTCTGAAGAAGCTATGATTTCTTTCATCTCAGTTTTTCTCAGTTACTTCATATGCATCAAACTGAATAAATTTCTTCTTTTAAAAAATAAGGATTTCATTGCTAGCATTGAATTATCATCTGCATAAATGACTTCCACCATGGCTGCTTTAAAAACAGACAATATTTTCTCCAATATCATAAAGATTAAATATTTTCAAACGGTAAAAAGAAATCTGCTGTCTATATTTTCCCCTGGCAGATGAAATTTATAGTTGTGATTTCTCTGGGTTATCGGAGTTTAATGCATTTGTAATGTTAGTGTGTACAAAGCAAGAAACTATTGTCAAAACTACATCTCTCCATATGCACATGTCCGCAGTCTTGTGTGCCTCTACAGATTAAATGTGCACATGTCTGCAGTCTTGTGTGTGTCCACAGATTAAATGTACATATGTCCACAGTCTTGTGTGCATCGACAGATTAAATGTGCACATGTCCGCAGTCTTGTGCACATCCACAGATTAAATATGTACATGTCTGCAGTCTTGTGCACATCTACAGATTAAATGTGCACGTGTCTGAAGTCTTGTGTGCATCCACAGATTAAATAACAGAAATAACTCTGAGAACTATCAACATGCACATGTCTCACAGCCTTGTGCACATCTACAGATTAAATGTGCACATGTCCACAGTCTTGTGTGCACCCACAGATTAAATAACATAACCCTGAGAAGTGACAAAAGCAAGAAATGTAACTATACAGAAATCAGCTGAAAATAATCAGCCTTGCAAAGTTTCTTCAGAATTTCTCAGAAAACAGCTCTCTCCATTGCCTTTTCTGTTCATAGATTTCCTGTTTTTACCAGAACTCAATATGTATTTTCTATCATTGTCACATGTAACTTGTAAAATTGGACAAATACCTTAATTTTCAAAAGACTTAGTCAAGAAAACTTTACGAGAAAATAGTAAGTAGTCACAAATCTCGGAAAGAAACTTTCTCGGATGTACTCTTCCTAACTTACGTTATTTATGTATGTTCCTCTTATATCTGCTCTATCAACTGTGAACATCCAGCAGACTATATGTACAGATTTGAAAAGCTCTAAAAATATATGATTTACCAATGAGACATAGAGCCCTAGTGGGATGTGACTAAGCCAGGATTAAGACTGTCCCCCTGGATAATTTGTAGCCTTAAAAAATCCCCTCATTCACTCACTCACTTCATGTTTTACTCATTTAGTCAACATGTATAAAAAACACTGACCACACGGCAAGTACGATTCAGCTACTTGGGATGCATCTGTAATATTGCATGCCTGCAARTACAGCACTCTAAGGCTGAGGCAGGAAGATACTGACTTTAAAGTTAATCTGGGCTACGTAGGAAAACCCGTCTCAAGAAAAGCAAATAGAAGCAAAATAGAAGGATTATAAAATTTTCTCAGTCAATAAAGTGTTCACTTCCTAAGCATGAGGACCTGAGCTCAGATCTGTGGAACACCTCTAAAAAGTTATGCAGGCAATACACACCTGCAATTCCAGCACCAGTGTGGGAACCAAAACATGTGAACCAATTCCACCTTGTCTGAAGATAAGAGTTTGAGCTTATTTTTGCTTTTTCAAAGTTGTTAACAATAGGGGTGGCTACAGAATGAGATATTCTGACCTAGGGTGTGGTTACTTGGTGTTTTGGATATCAATATGGCCCATACAGGTAGATCTGCTCCACCCTGACTAAAGGTTAGAGAATTCAAGCATACTTCTGCTCCTTCTTTGGAAATAGGAGGTTTGACTTAGGGAGTGGCTGCCTGCTGGATACTTGGTTTAGGGTGAGCTCATCGCCCCAGACATCAAAAACTTTTACTCAGGAATTAATGGCTTATTGTCTAAAGCATTGAAACAAGTAAATGTTCTGGTTGTCTTTTGTGTCGTGTTAAAGAGGTCTTTTATCTTCTTCCCCCCTTTTGTATTGGGGTGTAAAAGTGTATGAAAAATAAACACAGGCAAACTCAGAACTCAGGATTCAGCATTTAGGATCCACTGAGTTGCCCTATCAATACTATCCTATGTCTCTGTGTTTCTTTCTTATCTCTGTTCCTCCTACCTAACATTTCTGATCCTTACACCCCTACCTTGGAACACACAAACCCGATCACGACAGCAGTCACCCCCAAAAGGTGACTCCTTACACATCAGGGAAGTACAATGGTTAATTAGTCATGACATTGATGTTAATCTCTAGCCTCTATATCTACCTGTTTAGAGAAGCGTGCGCTCATGTGCGCGCATGCACGCACGCACGCGCACACACACATGCACTCACCCAAAAATAAAAATATAATGACAAAAGAGAAAATAATTAAAAGGGAAAAACAGGAAGAGGAAAAAAGATTATGAAATACACAGATGGTCTTCTGGCTGCTCTAACCGGGTGAAAGGCTTCGACACAGAGCGAAGTAAACAGAACTGGCTGGAAGAAAAGCATGGACTGTTGTTCATCTGGGAAGGTGCCTAATGCGATGATGCCAACAACAAGTCATAGAAATGAAGAACTGGGAAATCATAGTCTCAACCTTCAGCTCTTCTGAAGCACTTTTATTTAACTACATATTTTTTCTAGGCACACATGAGATTCATTAGAGGAGAATAGCCTCAATCTTCAAACTGTACACATTTAATCTTTAAATCCCATGGGGAATAAATACAATGACCTCGCCAATGTTCTTCCTTTCAAACTAGAGTATTGTGAAAAAGATCTGTTACTACTAGGAAGATGGAGTTTCATAGGTTTGGGAAGACCTGTACAGGTTGTTTAGGGGGATGGTCATACTGTCAGTAGGTAACAGACTAACAAACAAGGGGGAAAGTTTAAAATGCCACAGGAAATGATCATGTTTACACAACACTGAAGTGTATCTTTTATTTGTCTGGAAGGTGAAGATGTCATTTTATTTGTTAAAACTTTCTTGTATTGGACAGATGATTTTCAACTCAATAGTTCAGTGTGACATTTAGATGAGCAAATACATAATCACAGTGTGACAGTCCGAGACCCTGAAGAATAAGGGAACACTAAACATATTTAAGTTGAGCTGCTTCTTTCTATGTGATAGATTTTAATTATCACACACCAAATAGCTCCCATAAATTTTATTTTTGGTAAAATGCATATCGGAGGTACACAGCATACAAACTTTTTTTTTTTTTTGGTAGAAGCCAGTTCATAAGGTTAGGAAGTTGCTTAAAATACTTAATCATGTTTCATGAACCAAGTGTGGCCAACATGTAGTCAGTGGTTGGGATCACTGTTATCTAGCAAACTGTAGTAACCAGTAGGCTGAGCTCTATAGGAAGATGTCCCAGAGACTGAAATTTAGGCTTGCAGGTTATTCAAGATCTGAAAATAGGTGCAGGGATTTATAGTCTCAACATTCATTTGTAACTGGCCTTCATGAGTCAAAATTATCTTTTCCTTGGGAATAGACCTCTCATTTTGCACATGTTGAATCTTCTTTTGAAATACTAATTATCACCTATAATTGTGAGATCAGTACTGCCAAGGTGTACCAATACAATATCTATTTTATACTATGATATATCTGATTTTTAAGATCTCTTCTGAATAATAAGATGATCTATAGAATTCCTATACTTTTCTGAGATAAAATTTGATTGTACAGATCCTAGATATAAAATCTGTGGGGAGGTGCTGGTGCATGGAGGAGAAAGGAGGGTGGAGGAGGGGAGAAGGGAAGGGGAGAACATGAGGAAACAGGATGGCTGAGATGGGGGAAGGACAGAGAGGGAGAGCAAGGAAGGAGATTATCTTGATGGAGGGAGCCATTATGGGGCTAATGAGAAACCTGGCACTAGGGAAAGTCCCTGGAATCCGCAAGGATGATCTCAGCTAACACCTTTAGCAATAGCGGACAGGGTAATCAGACTGATGACTACCTTAATTGTCATCATAGAAACTTCATCCAGCAACTGACGGAAGCAGATGCAGAGATCCACAGCTAGCACTGAGCTGAGCTCCCAGAGTCCAGTCTAAGAGGGGGAGGAGTGATAACATGAGCGAAATGGTCAAGACCACAATGGTGATACCCACAGTAACAGCTGATGGCGAGCTAGTGGGAGCTCACTGACTCTGGACTGACAGAGGGGGAACCTGCCTAGGACCAAACTATGCCCTTTGAATGTGGGTGACAGTGTGTGGCTGGGGCAATCTGTGGACCACTGGCATTGGGACCAGGATTTATCCCTAGTGCTTGAACTGGACTTTTGGAGCCAGTTCTCTTTGGAGGAAACCTTGCTCAGCCTAGATACAGTGGGGAGGGTCTTTGTCCTGCCTCAAGTGATGTGACAGGCTTTGTTGACTCCCCATGGGAAGCCTTAGCCTCTCTGAGGAGCAGATGAGGGGTGGGGTGGGTAGAAGTTGGGGGGAATGAGAGGAGGGGGGGAGAGCAAACTGGAATTTGTATGTAAAATAAGTAAAGATTGTTTGAAAAGTAAATATATCCGTGGAACTGTGCTACATTTACACATTCCTATAAGCATCTCTCAGCTGAAATGTACAAAGTATCTGGCAAATTCAGACTCAATTCCCACCTCCTCCACAGGCAACTATTCTGGTTTCTGTCACTAACATGTTTAGCTGTTTGACTTTTATACTAATGGAGTAATACTGTATTCTCTGTGTGTCTGGCTTCTTAGTGGTTTGCAACCCATGCATGTAACTTCTGGTATTAATATTTCATCTTTATTCCTGTATTTTCTGTTAATGAGTATATCACAATTTGTTTATCCATTTTAGGGACATGGTGGATAGAGTTGATGTGGACTTCCACCTATGGATGATTTCTGTGGGTATGTGTGTGTGTGTGCGTGTGTACTCTTCTTTACGTGGACATAGAAATTGTGCCTCAGAGGAGCTGCGTGCTGCACTTTATGGAAACTCACAATCTTTGCTAACATGTGTTGCTGCTTTCCTCACCAACAGCAGTGTAGACAATGGACCCCTGTTCTTACCAGGACTTGTCACCTCTCATTTTCTTTGCCACTCTAGTTGGAGTGAACAGGGGACTCGCTTCAGAATGACTTGGGTGTCGTCATGGTGTGTCCTGAAGAACACCTTTCAGACATGCTTACCAGTCACTTGTGTACTTTAGAGGGAGTATCTGTTCAAATCTTTCCTCAGCTATGCTTTTTGCTACAAGGCACACACACTCTTTGAGTCTCATTATAGGAGAATTTTATGGACATTTCCATTGGAAGGAAGAGACTTGTATGAATAAATTGACACACTTATAAACAGGCCAGGAACAAAGCATCCCCCTGTTTATGGGATTACTAAAGATGCATCTGGACATTTTCAGTGCTTTGTTTTGTAACTGAATGATGGCCTAACATGGTGGTTCATTTCTTAGTGCCTATTACCTGCTGCTAGATAGGAACTTGGATTTTACCTCTCATTTGTGAGGTTTATTGATTTGCTTTACATCTCTCATAGATGTCCTTTCTGAGAACAAATCTTTGCCAAGGTTGGAAGGATGCTGACCTGTGATTACTTACAGGTGCATTCAAGATTTATTTAGCTTTGATTTTTTTAGCTCCATCTAATATTAATTTCTCATTATAACATGAAATGCAAACCAAAATTCAACTTTTCATTGTATAACAAGATTTAGACCTTTGGAAAAGAATGAATATATATGTCTATCCATAAGTAGATAAATAAAAAATATTGACCTATTTCTGAATCATTCTGTTTTACTTTCTCTTTTCTTTATTTTTACCTTTTAACATTAATTACCATTTTAGTAATTTTGTTTTTATAGAAGTCTTCATGTTTAATAGTGTAAATATCACAGCTTTGTTCTTCCAAGTGCTCTAAAGTATTTTTAGAGCCTTTGGCTTTTCTGAATATAAATTTTTGAATCAATTTGTCAAGTTGTACTTTCTTTTAAATGTCTACCTATTATAGTTTTGCTCAGAATTGCACTGAATCTTTGGATAACATTTGGAGAAACAATATACTTCAATGTTAATTCACAATCATGGTATATTTCTTAATTTATTTAGACGCTCATATTTCCATATTATATTAATTATCTCAGCAGTAGTCTACAATTCATAGTGTGCACACATTCATAACTTTTAACAAATTTATTCTTGCTGGGTGGTGATGGCTCACATCTTTAAATTCAACATTGGGAGACAGAAGCAGGTGGATGGATCTCTATGAGTTTGAGGCTAGCCTGGTCTACATAGTGAGTTTCAGGATTTTCAAAGTTACACAGAGAATCTTGTCTTTGGAATTCTTTTTCTTTTTTTCCATTTTCTTTATTATTATTAAAAATTTCCACCTCCTCCCC